>CAIGQQ010005419.1:3144717-3166259 GCA_903798035.1 Danio albolineatus
CCTATTACAATTTTAAGGGTAAATGGAAAGGATATAGTGGATCCTGTTGCAATTAATGATGCCTTTAGAGATTATTACAAAGAACTATATGAAACAAAAAGTAAAACCAATCTACAAAATCAAAAAATGTTTTTAGATGAATTGCCTATACCTGTCCTTTTAAATATTTAAACTTTCAATCAATTCTATACAAAGACTTGTATTCAAAATGTAAACATGAATTAGATCTTCTTTCCCTCAATAACTTGTATAAATTTGATATCAAAACAACTACTAATAATATTGCTTTTGCAATAATATTAACATTAATAATATTAATATTGCTAAACATCAATAAAATGGTAGGAAAAAAACATACATAATCTCAAGATTTAAGCTGGAGTCGTACCCTTTTTTATAACCCTTGTTTTTAATTGATAACCCATGTTTTAAAATTGATTAAAAAAAATGCATATATTTAATTAAAATTTTAAATATTAACATCTAAAATTAATTAATTAATATTTAATATAAAATAAATATACAAACAAATGTATAAATTTTACTTTATTTAAATGCTCAATATATTTTGCTAACTTTTATTTGTTTTTAATAAAGACTGTGATCATGTGAGATGATGTGATCCAGAGGTACATAAAAGAGTAACATCCTGTGATCAATATTGTCAGATGAAGAGCCTGTGAGTTCGAAACCTCACATGTTTAGATGCTTTGCTTATATATATTATATTTTTTAATAAAGACCATATACATGAGCACAAACATTATATATCTGCATTATATATGCATTATGCATTAAAATGAACTAAAAAGACAATTTTACTCTTATTTTTCCATTCCAATGTTTTGAGCTTGATCAAGTAAAACTTAATAGTATATATTATTTATTCTATATGGTGCATGTTTGTCTGGACTGGTGCTTGTTTTTTGTTTTGATTTTGGGTTGTTTTTTTTATTATTTTTATTTTATTATTATTGTTTTTATTATTACTTTGTTTTTTATATATATTTTTAATTACTTTACTTATTTAAATTTCTTCTGTTCTTTTCCCTTTTAATTTGTGCAAAAAGTATTACATATAGTATACATGTTTTTGTTGTTTTGTACTTACAAGAACTGTTATAAATAAAATATAAATTAAAAAAATTAACAAACTACAAAGTCATTGGACAAAAAAAATGAAGAAAATAGAAAAACTGAAACACAACTTTAAATTAAACATAAAATACCCTAAAACTACTACAAATGCCAACAAAAGGCTCCAATTTTTAATGACAATACAAAATATGAAAAATTTAGAACTATTTTAAGATATTACCAACATAAATAGTATCTCAAAGTCTAAACTGATATGTTGCATATTGTGTAAAATAAAAATAGTGGGAATTTGAGATAAAGATAACAATAAAATACACTGGGTGCAAATGTGTGTGACCACCGGTACAATTGTACCACAACTCATGACATGAATAAAGAAAAGGAGTTTTGTAAAGAACAGTGAAGGAGAACAGGGCTCATACTTGTTATGGTAGATGACTGGAGTGTACGCCTCCTTGTAAAACTCTGCACAGCTTGACTTTCCAAAGATGACCTGATCAGGAGAGGAAATCACATTGCACTGGTGAATAACAGCTCAAAGACTCCACTAGATGTCACTGGGGACTCACGCTTCAGCAGTGACGTAGCCCTCGCTAATCATAAAGCCATAGATGCATTTTTCAATTATGATAAAATGAATTTAGCCTCTAATGTACCTGCACTGCATATGGCCTCACACAAGCCTTAAGTCAATTACAAATGTTTTAAAGTGAGTGAACGCAGCTCTTAATGTTATTAGAGAGTTCCTAAAATCTCTGATTAGATTAACAACACGTAAAAGGTTCTGGGAGTTCGCTGAAATCTCCAAAATCTGCCAAAGACCTTCTTAAAGGGATAGTTCACCCAGCAAAAATGAAATTTCACTCATCCGTCCACTTGTGCGAAACCTTTTGGATTTTCCTGCTGAACACAACAAAGACATTTTGAAGAATGTTGAAGAAAAACTGGTAGACACTCACATTCATAGAATCTTTTGGGTTAATGGTTTTGGTTAATTTTTGGTCGATGGTTATCGGCTTCCAACATTCTTCAAAATATCTACTTTTGTGTTCAGAAAATAAAGAAAGCTTTGGAATCACTTGTGGGTGACTGAACGATTCGTTCATTGTTTATTTAATGTCATGTCAGCAATCTTCACAACAAAACACATTAGAGCAATACAAAAGTTACATAAATATAAAATAATAATATATCATATTATAATAACCAGCAGATAACAAAGCCCTCAACTCTTCTTATTGGGCAAAGATCCAAGTACGATAACTTCTTTGACATTGATTACAATATATTTTTTAAGTTATAAAAAACAAAGGTCTTGTAATGACCCTAGAACTTTTTTTTGAGCTTTTTCAAAAACATATTTGCATTATATTTTACATTACTATTGTTCTTTATGTTTATAGTTTATATTTAAACGAATGCCTCAGCTTTGCAGTGATCATGCAAGAATCATTATTATGCGTTGGCTTATATTGCAATATATTGTTTGATCCTGAACGTTAGAGTTCATCATAGTGTTTACCAGGTCTCCATGGTTTCAAGGCGCCCTCGAAAAACAGCCCATTCTCTTACACTGCATTAGAGCAGCATAATATATTGTGTCAGCATCAATCGCAATGTGATCATTCACAATAGTCAGGATGTGCAATTCACTTTGCATTATTATTTATCATTGTTTTTGAGGCCTGTGACTGTTTGATGATTTTAAAAGCACTCTGGCATAAGAAATTACACAATCTGTAAATTTAATAAAGATTGTTTTTATTGAATTATTTTAATCTTTATTACTCAATTACTGAACCTGAATACTGTTAGACTTGGAAAATGATAAAACACTGTTTATTTAAATGTATATTTTGTTTTATTGTATTTATAGATTGTTTATTAGATTTTATGCAGACCCACTCCTACTGCAGAATCATCCCAACATTATCAATTACTTACAAATAGGAATATTCAAGTCACCTGGCGAAATTTTTATTGCAATATATACTGCAGAATAACAACATATACTGCAATTTTCCAATATCATGAAACCCTGAGTAATATCACTCCAGCTGGTGCAGGTATTTTACTGCAGCAGATTTTCTTGGCTATTACGCCAGAATGAGAGTAGTTTCTTGTAATGCTGGACTAGAAAAGTAACTGTTAATGTAACGTTGGTCTTATTACATGATGTAACTAAAGAGTTTTAAATCAGAAAATTATTAAAACCCTTTTTTAAATGAAATGTTAATTGTCAAATCCGATTCAATGATTAACCTTAAGCTAAAAGTGACTCCTCCAGAACAAGAAATCACCTGAAGAGATTTAAAACAATGGTATAAGTCAACTGTTTGTCTCTAGTCGACTTGTAAAATGAGCCTTTAAAGGTGCTATATGCAACTTTTTTACTCTTCCAAAGCATAGAAATCCGCGTATTTCATTCATTCATTCAGAAAGGCTCTGAAAGCATGCGTCCATGATCGAAATGCGACCTCCGGTGGACAGTATCATACGAATTCCGAAATGAGAGAGATTCAGTTCCACATGAGGTTATTAATTAGCAAATAATCTAAATATTATGAACGTAAACATTAGGTGACACTGTAACCACGTGTCCTAGCAACACACTTCATGACGAGATATGCAGTGATGAGCAATTTGGCTGTTTGCACCAGATGAAACACGACAGAAATCTAAATACAGCCATTTAGAAGCACAGAAAATGCACTCACTCACAAAATGGTAAGGTTTATAATCTATTTAAAACACATTAAACCTCTTTAAAATTATTCAATGTAGATGCTGAATCACATGTTTAGTTTTAAAGTTCAATTTCAAGGCCTGAGGTGAACTATCTGCAATAAATGTCATGTAAACTGGCATTCAAACTCACATTGTTAGCATTTAACACTGAATAAAGCACATGAGGTGTTCCTGAGGTGATCACTGTGATAGTTTTCTGTTGTTCAGCTGTGAGGAATAGAAGCCGTTTCTAATATATCAATTTCAGATGTTGGTTACAACAAAAACTTCTTTTAATATGGAAAAAATTCCTTCTATCGCGTGCCGTTGCTTTTACTTGGAACGCGGTTTAAATCACTCGCTGTCCTTATGCTGGCAACCTACGCTTCAGTTTGTTTTGATCCAGGAGCGCAACACTTAGTTCAACCACTGGGTGTCAAACTTACATACCGCGCCTTTAAAAAAAGAGTGGAAAGTTCCTTTAAATTTGAATCTTTTTTAAATGCAAAAAAATAAAACATATTCTAATTTAATCATATTAAGCAATTTCCAGAGAGATCATACATCATAAAAAAGCCTTCTACTTGCATTAAAAGCAGGACATGATGACTAAATGGTGAATAAATTCAATTTTTTTGTTGTTGAATAATCCGTTTGATACATCTGGAGACTGAGTGACTAATGTAGCTGTGTGTTTTTGGATCGATGTGTTTTAGGGAGGTGCTGTCATACTCTTGGCACACATCTGGAGGGCTTTATTGTTCACAATCAGTTTATCTAAGCGATGAGATCATCGTATCAAATGCGCTTGCATAATCCCAAGTGTTTTTCTTTTGTCTGAGAAGCTGAGAATATGTGCTGTGACAGTGTGATCTGTGACTCACCGGCATGGCCTGACTGGGATCCTCTCCTGCCATGAACTGCACCTTCACTGCAATGTTCCTCACCGAACCCTGCCGGCTGCTGAAGTTCACGGACTGAGGGTAAACGTACAGCAAGTTCCTGTGCAGGAGAGGGAGAATCAAATGAAGATGACATAAAGATCTATTCTCCATCATGGTTTAGAAAAGATTATGCACATTTACAGGTTGTGAAATATTATGTCAAGTTCTATTTTGCAAAGATTATGAAATTGATATTAGTTTTAGCTTCCATCCACTTCTCTTCTCTTCATTGGCTAGATGCAGCTTTCTTCACTCAACACAGTGTTGCACACTCAAGCATGGCCTTCATTTTTTAATCCATGCAGTCACTATGGGGGCTTCGAGAGAAAGCCATTTCTGTGTCCAATTTTGCAAAATAATTTGCACTTGGTAATGAAACCATCCCCAATTTAGCAACAACAAAAAAAGACATCGCCACGCTTCCTTTAGAAGCACATTTTTCCAAATATGCTGAGGTCATACCAGTGACTTTCAAGAGGGCTAAACAGAAACTATTGAATGTAACAATGGTTGAATGTAAATTCTAGGTGTAAATGGTCAAAACTTGCACCACATAAAGACACAATATGTAAGACTTCATCATAATATCCAAAAATAAATAAATAAATAAATAAAAAACTTGCATACATTACCCAAACTGTTTCGAAGAATGTTCAAATACAGAGAAATATGCATTGTTAACTAGTAAAACGCACCATACTGGGTTGAGGCTGGTTCATTCCACAGTGGCGACCCCTGATAAATCAGGGACTAAGCTGAAGGACAATGAATGAATAATTGAATGAAAACAGCCAATTCTTCCCTACGTAATTACGAGTGGAACAAGCGGAAGAGGTGGACTGCGGCATAATAAAAGCTCTGCTGCTTTACTGCTGCTTCTCAATTGCTCCGGAACTCTCGTTACACGGATTTACAGCATACTTTGGGACCGATCACACTGAACGCCTTTTTGTGTTGAGGCGCCTTTTTTGAATGATTTACTAATGGCAGCAAGCGTTTTGCGTTTTAATCACCAGCTGCACCTCGCATTTTTGACGTTGTGCGCCGTTCACTCGCAGTTGGAAAAGGTCAACTCAGAGCAGAAAAAGCGTGTTATGTCAGTCACGTCGTTGTCATTCTCCAAACAAATGAAAGCAAAGGCAGGGATTCTGTTGAGGTGACTCCAGTGTTTGTGTGACAAGACAACTACGAAGACTATTGAAGGTGGAACTTGTGGTTGCAAATCTTAAATTTCACAATATTATTAATTATTAAAATTATACCAATATCAACAGCAACACTCTTGCACAATACCCAGCTGATTCAGCTGTTGCCTAGTGACATAAAAGGCGCACTGCGCTTCTTTTTTTTCATGTCAACAAAAAGGCAGTGGGGTGCCTCTAATGTTTACAACAATTAACATAAATAGTTCAACTTCAAAACCTAAATCCACACAGTTGCAGATATTGAAAAATATATTGACAATGAATTGAGTAACAATTCTAAATTTTCCGTCAAGTTTACAACTAATATAAACTGTAAAACTTAACTTCCTCTACCACTGTTAATCACAACCACCTTGTGGACCAGGGTATATGTTTCTCATTAAACACCATCTAATGTTAGGGAGTAGTTTTGCATGTTTAGTCGGCTCATCACCAGTGAAAATTGCTTGGGCATGCATGTCAAAAATGTTTCAAAAAAACGGGGATTTGTGCAAGTGATGATTGTCTTAGTGAGCACAAGTTTAGGTTTGCAACTACTATTGTAGTAATAATGTTGTAATATGTAGCCTAAATTCATTCATTTCTTCATTCATTCATTTTGTTTTCGGCTTAGTCCCTTTATTAATCTGGGGTCACCACAGCGGAATGATCCCCCAACTTATCCAGCATTTGTTTTACGCAGCGGATGCCCTTCCAGCTGCAACCCATCTCTGGGAAACATCCACACACACTCATTCACAATCATACACTACGGACAATTTAGCCTTACCCAATTCACCTATACCACATGTCTTTGGATTTGTGGGGGAAACCGGAGCACCCGGAGGAAACCCACGCAACCACAGGGAGAACATGCAAACCCCACACAGAAATGCCAACTGACTCAGCCCAGGCTCAAACCAGCGACCTTCTTGCTGTGAGGCGAACATGCTACTCACCACGCCACCGTGGCGCCTATGTAGCCTAAATGTTTACATGTAATAATTTAGCAGACACTTTTATCCTAAATGACTTATAAATGAGTTCCTAATATAAACTGTCAAGTTTACAACTGTTATTATGAATAGTTTAACTTTATTCCCTAATAAAAAGTCAAGTTTAATTTGTTAATGAAAACTGTCAGGTTTACAAATACCAAAAAGGAATAAAATGTTATGCTTGAGTTCCTAAACTGTCAAATTCACAACCTAACATTTCAATTCCTAATCTAAAAAGTCAAATCCGCAAACACAGCTCCTGTTCACAGCTACTATTACATAATTCAGACTATGACATTTCTGGACCACATTTTTCTAAAGGAGGAGCACCATGACACACTTCTACTCTGTATATTTGAAGAACAAAGATGAAAACAGACATGAAAGGTACTTCACTTTATCCCAAATCAAACACTAAACGTGGCCCCAGCATGAACATACAAGCCCCGTATCTCTTACTGCTCCAGTGAAGGTAAAATTGATATTTGCATAACATAACACAGCATCTGTTTGCATATCTTATTTATGTGGCTTAAAAATGGCACAGTTTCCAGCATGTCAGAAGGTTCACTGGATGCTCTGAGCAACTCTTGAGGTTAAAGGAGAAGGGTGAACTGGCAGACTGACTGCTCAGCACGTCCCTGGTTCAATACCACTAAACATCTGTCTGGCCAACATAAGAGTCAAGGTCTCTCTCTCTCGCTCTCTCTCATAAAGCTATAAGCCCAGCTCTGATAGGCCGTACCTCAGCCGATTTCCCAATGTCCAACATGCACAGTCCTGGCCTATAAAAAGCAGCACCATTTTGAGAGTGCGCTCATCCAAACAGCGCACACGGTCAGAGTGTGTTTCTAAAGAAGAAGACAAGATGCAGGCAGCTTTATCTGTGCTGTTTGTAACTTTGTGTTTAAACGGGGTCTTTACGTCTCCGCTGAAGACTGGTCAAGCTGGAGAAAATCTGGTGTCCAAGGATGAAGTGAACATCCTGATGTATGGCGTGCTGCAGTTCAGTGAATCCCTGCACCACATGTACAAGAGCACAGAGGCCAGACTGGCCCGCGTCATGACAGCCGTGAGCCGAACCGAGAGCGAGGTGAAAAAACTAGGCCACGACACAGAGGCGGCGGCACAAACCAAACAACAGATCAAAGAGAAGCTTCAGCTCATCCAGGTAAGCCAAATCAGGACATACTGAAATCCACTATTTTGAAACGACCACCTGATTAATACTGTAGAAGTCCTCCTTAGTGACTAAGGAGTAACTTAAAACAAGCCAAAAGGTTTGTCTAAGAATCATGAACTCAGGGAAGAGTGGGTTAAGCACTTTCTACTTCTCAAGACAAAAAAAAAAGAGATAAATCTAATTAAGTCTAATTATATATACATTATATAGACACCAAAAAAATTCATAATTACACATTTCTGTGGGATGATAAAAAAAGAGAAATAATCAATGTTAAATTAATGACTAATACTTAATTATATACTTTAAACAATAATATACAGTTGAATTCAGAATTATTAGCCCCCCACTGATTTTTTTTACTTTTCCTTTTTTAAATATTTCCCCAATGATGTTTAACAGATCAAGGAAATGTTCACAGTATGTCTAATAATATTTTTTCTTCTGGAAAAAATCTTATTTGTTTTATTTTGGCTAGGTTAAAAGCAGTTTTAATTTTTTAAGAAACATTTTAAAGTCAAAATTATCAGCCCCTTTAAGCTATAAATTTTCTTCAATAGTCAACAGAACGAACTATATTTATACAATAACTTGCGTAATTACTCTAACCTGCCTAGTTAACCTAATTAACCTAGTTAAGCCTTTAAATGTCACTTTAAGCTGTATAGAAGTGTCTTAAAATATCTAGTCAAGTATTATTAACTTTCTTCATGGCAAAGATAAGATAAATCAGATATTAGAGATGAGTTATTAAAACAATTATGTTTAGAAATGTGTTGAAAAAAATCTGCTCTCCGTTAAACAGAAATTGGGGAAAAAATAAACAGGGGGGCTAAAAATTCTGACTTCAACTGTATATTACACACATATATAAACTATTTAACGAGTGATCCTTTTCATCAGCTTGTTTTGCTACAACTTATTTAAATGTTTTATTTGATATCTGATAATATTTTGTGCAAACAAAGGGGAAAAAACTATTACAATCACTGTTAGTTGAGACACTGCGATAGATTGTCTAAAATAGTCATATCATCAGTCATGTTTTTTTCAACACCGGTTTCATTTAATCATTTGAACACATTTATTATACACATAATGTGTGTGTTTTTATTATTATTCCCATTTTCATTATTGTTATCATTTTATCATAATCCCAGGGGTCAGTTTTTTTTTTCATGTTTTTTTTTTTTTGAAGAAAATGATTCTGTTCACCAAGGCGGCATTTATTAAATGTAAAGAAATAGTTAAATATCTATTAAAAATTTAAATAACTGCTTTCTTACTGTATGTAGTTTCAAATAAAATCATTACTCAAGTCATTATTGCTTTTATTTTTATTACCATGAATAATAATAATAATATTAATAATCATAACAATATTAATAATAATTACTATTAGAGTGATTTCTAAAGGATCATGTGACTCTGAAGACTGGAGTATTGAAGCTGAAAATCACTGCAATAAATTATTAAATTAAACGATAAACTACAATTGAACAGTCATTTTATAGTGTAACAACATTTCACAACTTTACAGTTTCTACTGTATTTTCGACTAAATAAACGCAGCCTTGGTGAGCAGGAGAAACTTATTATAAAACATTTAAAAATCCTACTGACCCCAAACCTTTGACCGGCAGTGTATATATACAGTATATGATTGGCATTGGCCAGTAATCAGTGACTAATATGCCAGTCTCAGCTAGCACAGGGTCCAGACGGAGTTTGGCTCGTGTAGTGAACAGCTGGTATGTTTGCAGGCTCAGATGAAAGCGCTGCAGATTCAGGTCCAGGAGAACAGAGGTAAAGTCACCAGGGTAGAGCTGGAAGAGGCACAGCTGAAGAAAAAACTCCACAGCATGGAGGAAAACCTGAACAGCTCCGTCTCAGACACCATCAAGGTAGAAGACGCACAACTGACTTTCATTTCACACACTCTACAGTTTTACCAGGAATTAACCGAATCATCTCCCGACAGGGTCAACCACTTAAAAACATCTCTATCCTGGAGGAGCTGATGAAGTGGACACGAGAACAGAAACTGAAATTGGAGAATCAAAACCAGCAGATGTCTGATTTACAGAAACTGGTAAGCCAAGTCAGGGCGCAGACTTACGAGTAAACATGTGATCACCTGGAAAAACATTGGCTCACATCAGTGTCTTGCTTCTCATTTCAGAATATGGTGTAACCACTAAAATCAGCAAGGAGGAAGAAGCACAATCCTGATCAACACTCCATTCACCGCACAGCAGATTGATCTCAGAGATATGACACAGATGACTGTTTTTCTGATCATTTTTCACACTTGGGTCTCTTTCGGAAACATAAGCAGAAGAGAACCCTCTGAAACATATAATTCCCAACCACAGACACCATTTGACAAAAATGAAGCTACATTGAACTACGTTAAGAAAGCGCAAAACATAATTACCATTATATATGTATTTGTTTTTTGTTAGTAACTTATACTGAAACATAATAACTTATAACTGAAATGAAAAATGTAACTGTTGTGTCAAGACAGAATTAACACTGTAAAAATGTTAACTGTATTTATTTTCAGAATAAAAATCTGTTTTTTTTCTAAGTACAATACATGAATATTTATTTTTACACACACACAAAAAGTCATTTATATCATGTTTTAAAAATAATTGATGTAACCAAGGCTGTTTGTGTGGGCAGATTTGATTACCATGCAATAACGTTCAATAAAATAAGATGAATAATCAATCAAATATATCGAGTGCTCACCGTATACGAGTACACCCCTTTTAAATCTCTCTTTTAAATGTAATATTTTCTATTGGATGCTATACAATACTATATTTTGCATATGCATTGGATAAGTCAGCATTGAAGCCAAATTCGGTAGCTAATCTAACAAAATAACTTAAGATAATGGTTCAAAAATTAGTACACTAATTCCCTAATATGTTAGCGAAAAATATTAACTAAAAATAAAAGGGGAGAAATCAAAAGACACAAAAATATATAAAATGTATTAGAATTTTAGTATGTTTTTTTTTTTTTTGCAATATTTCACTTGAATTAAAATGTATTATCTTTCTGCTTAAAAAGATGTTTGGTGACTGAACTATTATTTTTATGCCTTTATTTTTTTGTTGTTGAATCAAATAAAGTCATCTAAACATTAATCAAACCAACTAAAAATATTAAGTTAAACTTTGTCAATTCAAAAATGATTTAAACCTGATTAACATGTTAAAATAAGTTAAATTAACATAAAAACATTTGTTGTCAAGACTTTTTTTTTTCAGGTTAAAATTATCCAAATTATGCCTAAATTCACTGACACATGGATAAAAATATTCATTTACAAAATGGGGTGCAATCAATCAATCAATCTGTCTGTCTGTCTGTCTATCTAATCAATCAATCAATCAATCAATCAATCAATCAATCAATCAATCAATCAAAATTATTCTCAATTGAATTTGCATTTAAAAGCACAAATAAAAATGTATTTCTACCCATACGCCAAAAATTGGCATATTGTGGTGTGTTTTGATGTGAAACGTATCTTAACATTCTGAGGACGCCAAAAACATTGATAATTAATTGGTAAAAACAACATTGTGTGACGGCGCCACGGTGGCGTAGTGAGTAGCACGTTCGCCTCACAGCAAGAAGGTCGCTGGTTCGAGCCTCGGCTGGGTCAGTTGGCATTTCTGTGTGGAGTTTGCATGTTCTCCCCGTGGTTGCGCGGGTTTCCTCCGGGTGCTCCGGTTTCCCCCACAAGTCCAAAGATATGCAGTACAGGTGAATTGGGCAAGCTAAATTGGCCATAGTGTACGAGTGTGAATGAGTGTTTATGGATGTTTCCCAGAAATGGGTTGCGGCTGGAAGGGCATCCGCTGCGTGAAACAAATGCTAGATAAGTTGGCGGTTCATTCCGCTATGGTGACCCCAGATTAATAAAGGGACAAAGCCGAAAAGAAAATGAATGAATGAATGAATGAACATTGTGTGACTCCTCATAATAGTATATTTAGTATATGTGACCAAATAAAGCGAAATGAGTTGGAAATAACACCATTCTATTTTAAGATACAGTCAGATAATGTGAAAAAACAATGGAAAAACATTTTCAGACAGGTTTTCTGTTATTTAATGAAGATTTTGTTTACAAGATATGTCTGTCTTTGGCCTCTCTAATCCATACAAGATTTATTTTAACCCAATAATAAACGGTAGGCCTATCTTCATTTTAATTGAATTCTTTAACAGTTAAAATGTAACACCTCGGCTTAACCATTCTGATTTTAGCAAATCTTAATAAAGGTGCTTTTTAAAATATTAGTTTAAATAAATACTTAAATAATTTGAGCTTCAGCCTGGCTTAATTGCATTTGTATATATGTACAAGTTAAGCTGTAAAGTAAAGAGTTTATCCATTAAATGCAATGGAATTTGAATGATATCGGCAAAAAATGGCAAAAAAGTTCTCAGGTGTTCACTAGGAAGAAGGAATAACACAACGAAGGGCAGACAATGGTAATTCAAACAGGCATATCTTCAAAACCATTCAGGGTATAAATTTGAACAGGATCTATTTTTAAAGTGTTGAGTCTCCTCTTTCGGTTGATATCAAAATCTTGAATATTAAAACTTGGGTCACTGTGACTCCATTTACTGGATCAGGTCACATATATCATCCATTTCCTCAAATGCAGCTCTCTCAGTTGCGATTGTGCATGGACTGACCTGTATGTAGTGTGAGGGGTGTAGACGTAGCGAGCGGGAAACTCCAGCACTTCTTTAGTGGGACGTACGCGGGGATCGGGGTAAGGCTTGACATGAAGCAGCTCTGGAGACAGACAGTAGTGCGGGGCCTCAGGAGCCGGAGAGATGTCTATCTTCAGCTGAGCTACACAGAAAACACACACACACACACGCACACACACACACACACACACACACACACACACTGTGAGAAAGCAGCTAAATAATAGAAGAGGTGAAGTAAAAATAAGTGCGGACAGATACCCGTCACAGGCCTGAGTCGACGCAGCACCGATGACGGCCTCCTCATGTCTGCCAGAAACTTATATAAGTCTTCATCACTCAGTCTGTCCCCTTCCTGCAGTGCACCACAAACACACAGCATTCATTTTTAGAGGGTAAACAACACATCATGCTAACATCAGAGATGCGCACGCACACACAACCTGAGAACAGACCTGTTTAAAGAAGTTGGTGACTGTGAGAGTGGCCGGACGGAAGTTAGTGAAGTTGCACATGTCCTCTCCTACACTCATCCTCTCGAATCCCTTCTTCTTCCTCTCATTCCACGTTCCCTTTCGCTCTGGAGGCAATGACAGAATGACGTTTCAGCTGGAGAACGGTTGTATGGTTTTATGAACAAGGAACTGAATCATGTTATCAGGATCTGTTTAAAAGGCCAGATTCATTTAGCAATGAATCACTACAATGGTGAGAAAAAAATACAAAATAAATAAAAAATTGGTGAAAAATATTGGTAGGTGAAATAAACAAACATTATTTTGTCTAAAAAGACATCAACATTCAAATTATAAACATGCTATTATTTGAACTACTATTAAAATAGATATAATAGCAATCAATTAGTGTTGTCAAAAGACTAATCACATATAAAGTTTAAGATGGTATTTACATTAAATATATGTATACTGTGCATAATTATTTTTTATGTCCCGAAACTTCCATCCGCGAACTACAGAAAAAGCAATAGAGTACCAATCCAACGGAGAAGGACTTTTAATTTGTTACTATATACACGCAGACCTTTTTATTTTCAGGTGAACTGTAATGCCTGTCAAGTCAGACTTTTCATTGCACTAAAATTACATACTACAACAAACACTGCGTGTGCTGATAATAACCTCACCTCTAGGTCCATCTTCGCCCATACACACGTCGTCTTGCGTTTATTTGTTAATGAAGCCGTTAACTGCCGTTAGCACCACCTGTTGGTGAGGACGTCTAACAGCAGACAGCGATCTTGGATCGGTACTCTATTGCTTTTCCTGTAGTTCGCGGATGTAAATTCAAATTTCAACAGCCGAATTTGAACCGCTGAATTTCTGGAAGCGAATTTTTGAACTGAAATAAAATGAACTGAAAGTTGCCTTTTGAATAATTTATACCGTATTTTTAAACAGTACTGAATATTTTGGAAGTGAATTTTGGAAGGTGAATTTTGAAGTATTGAATTTAAGTATAAAAATGTGTGCAAAATATTTTTAGTTTAAATATTCACAGCTTAAATAAACAGCTATGTTCAATTTCGGGACATAAAAATACAAACCCTGGCAATTCATGTCATTAAAATGCAAGCACTTGTTAATTCAATGCATTATTTTTTTCAGTTAGTGTTATTCGACAAGCTTTTTAATTCAGTACTTTTGCCATTGATTTTGTTCCATACTGTTTGCAATGACAGAAAATTAAGGACATTTCATTCGCATGTAATATGCAACAAATAAAGAACCTTGAAGCGTAAGAAAGGATTTCTGCATCAAAGTGACTCCAAATGATGAAGCCCATTTATCAAATACCGTAAAAAGGTCAAGAAATGCAGATATAAGTTGTGTATACATTGTCAAGCCCCTGTGTGTGTGTGTTACCTTCAGGGACATTTTCAAGGTACTTGGTTTTAATAAGAATGCAAAAAAACAAGCAAGTGTGTTGAGTTTGCTTAATACCCGTGTCTGAGTCTGAATCGGAGCGCTCCAAGCCTCCGACGCTGCTGACAATGTTCAATAAATGAATTGCGGTCCAGGCAAAGGGCATGCGAAATCCACCCAGCCTAGAGCACATCTGCTCGGCTTGAGCCCTCAGCTTCTCCAGCTTCTCTTTATGCTGCATTTACAAACACACACACACATGCATATTCATACACGAAAACCCATTATGGTTGGTTCCACAACCCTGTGTAAAGGTAATGGGTGAGCAGCATTTATCATGCCATTTCAAACAAGCCAAAATAGCAACTTGGCAGCAGACTTGCGACGGTCACAGCCTCCAGCATCTACTGGACCTTGCTCATATTGGAGAAGAATGGCAAATATTGCAGAAGTCCAGATCAAGTTGAGAAAGAGGATAGCATAATGATGCCAGGTGTATCTGATGAAATAGTCATGAAAAACTGCCACATAAAACAGACACGAGTACCTTAGTGGAGTCGGACTCCTTCATGACCATGTACGGCTCACAGCATTCGCCAATATCCCCCTGCTGAAGGACTTTCTCCAGCTGGAACCCAAATACAGCACAACACAACAATAAGACTGACTTAATGATGGTGTGATATGATCTTTAACAAGTCATTCTAATATGCTCATTTCAGGCTGAACAAACATGCATCAGTGTTAAAAACAGGTTTTCTGCCTAGTAACTTTGTGAACACCAGTTTCAGATAGGTGGAACTTTAAAAAAAATATTAAAAATGAATGTTTTTATTAAGCTAATATGCACTAAGCTAATCATGATGCCACGATGATGTTATAAAGACTTTCATAAAAAGGGAGAAAATAGTGTGAGACTGATGATGGCAGCCAGAGGAGAGAATAAGGTCAAGTTTACTCTCAACCCTATAGACGCTGCATTAGAAACACCCTGCACAAGTGGTAATTAATTTTTTGTAATTTGACGCAAAGATGATATAATACATACATAAATGCGTATAAATGTTCATACGATATTTAAAAAAATCTAAATATTAAAAACGTTTAAGGACTTAAGATTATGATGACCATTAAACGTGTAATAACAGGCTTGTGAAAAGGGTCTAAAGCTTTTAACAGTTAAAGTAATTCTTTATAAACATAGTTAACCTGCAGGTATATAGTATATAGGTGATTTCTATGTGTATCTTTGTTTAAACTTGTGTGTTTTGAGCAAACTTTCTCTCCATCAGCAGTGTTTATTCCTGCCTTGCTTAAATGAAATATATTGTTAAAATGAATTCATTAAATTCGCAATATAACTGGATTCAGGTCATGACTCATATTCTCAGGAAAAAAACAAACAAACACTTCTTTTCAGACTTTCTTCAGTTTGTATTATTTAGGTCTTGTTGCATAACCCAGCTTCTCTAAAGCTCTAAAGTTCTGACAGTCTCTTGGATAACACATTCTCAAGACTCCACAATTCAATGATAAATACAGAAAGTTAGAAGAACAGCATTTATAGTATATATATAAAAAACAAAAACTTCTTCTCGAAAAGCAAAATATCTTTAAGGTCACTTTTGATCTCGATAAATAACCAACTCCTTTGTAAAACCTTTTCTATGAATGGTAGAGCATATGGAAATAAGTTGATTCAGCTTCTTATTGAACACCTATCTGTAATAAATAAATGACCTATTTTACACAGAAGGACGAGTGTAAATTGTCCTCGTGACCTGGAGTCACTCTTGTACTCTGGCCTTCTGCATACATGATGCTGCGCCTCCTGCTGGCCGTACCTTGATGACCAGGAAGATTTCAGGAGATGGGTATGTGATGGAGAAGATGGCGGATCGGGCCAGGGTGGAGATTGCTACATGGGGGTTGTGTGGTCGGAGCAAGCCCTTCATCTGATCTGAGTTCAGGTCAAAGTGGAAATCCTCAGAGATCTGAGAGAAGAACAGAGCATTGATAAAAGTGATACTGGATACGAATGAGCTCACTGTTATTAATGTGCATTCGCAGTTAAAGGGATGGTTCACCCAAAAATAACAATTCTGTCATCATTTACTCAGCCTTGACTGGTTCCAAACCACAGTTTTTGTTTTGTTGAACACAAAAAAGATATTCTGAAGAATGTTGGAAACCTGTAACCATTGACTTTCATAGTAGGAAAAACAAATCCTATGGAGGTCAGCGGTTACAGGTTTCCAGCTTTCTTCAAAATATATTCTGCTGGAACTCAAACAGGTCTGAATCAAGAGAAAGATGAGTAAATAAAGACAGAAATTTCATTTTCAGGTGAACTATGCCTGTATTCATGAAACTGCAATCTACCATACACTACACCATACATTAATCTTGAGGCTTGATGTTTTCATTAAAAGAACTGAAGTGATCATTAAAAATAATGTGCATATTTCTTATAAAAACACAAAAATCTAGATTTCATATAAAATGTTGAGAATATTATTAAACTAATAGATAAATTTCCCTTATTTGTTTAAGCAAACCGGTGCAATTATTAGGCACAAATCCACTTTTGGTGAAATTTCACTGCATTGATTGATTGTGTTGCTAATATTTTGAGATACAGCTTTTATTTAACATACTTGTTTTATACGTTTATACAAGACACAGACAGCCAGATTTTGTCTAAAATGTGACCATTGCTATTTCCTGCAAAAGAAAGTTTGTGTACAAACAGAGTAAAAATGACAGAAATGAACATTTTCAGAACTTAAAACAGCTCTAAACTTTAAATAAATTGGTTTAATAAATTGTGTGCACCATTTTGTTATCAGTGGAAAATATAATAAAATGTTTGGCCAAAATGCACTGTATATGTATTTCATTAAAGAATTGTATATTTAAAATTATATGAATGAGTGCTTTTAATCAATAAACACGAGTAAATTGTGGTTAATTTGCTTCAATTATAAAATCACATTCCACTAATAACATTAAAATCTATCACTCCAAAAAATTTAGTAATTTTTTTTTTCTTTTTTTCCCCAAGTAGTTTTTCCTTTTTAAAAATCAAGTCTTGAAAACTCCTTTAAAATAATGCGTGCAATATTGTTACCACTAATTTTTTTAAGTAAACAGCACATAAGATTTTTTACAGAGTAGGATTTGAACCCACAAGCTTTTCAGTAATTAAACCTAAAGTTTAAGAAAACACAGTCATACCTTTTTCTTTTCTCTGACATCATACAGAGCCAGTGATCCAAATATTGGCTCGATTTCAATCTCGAATCTGGAAGAACAACCGCAGCAGGTCAGAACAGACTACAGGCGGCTTAAGTGTTCAGGGTGGATGTGTAATCAGAAGGTGTGTTTCATTAAAAATCAATGAATGCAGTTACTAACTGAAAAACAAAGGGTATTGGTAAAACATTTGTAGTAACAATGTGAGAAGGCTAAAATCCGTAATTGTGATTTAAGAATACCTAATGTTGAGGCTAAGAATATAAAACCTGGCATTTTATGTGTCCATTGTATACAGTTTGTTGATTTTTTGCTACTCCACAAATATAACATCTTGTCTAGAGGCTTTTGGATGATGCAAATGTTTACCAGCTTTTACCCATGTACAGTATCATAATAATCAGAATCATAATTCACTTTTCCACTGTATGACTGTTTTACTTATTAAAACATTTTAATAAATTTTTTTTTACATTATTTTCCTATTTTTGGAAGCTAATGATGACAGTGTCATTCAACAAAAACATTTCATGTGCAACCTCATTATAATTTTTTAGAATGGTATTAATGTTTTCATCATAACTGACGGATGAGCTTTCACAGTTACATAAAAAACTTTACCTTTCCAAGTTGATTTACAGCTTTATTAGCAAATTCTTTAAACTACCCAAGTACAAATTACAGTTGTTTTTAAAGTAAGATCTGTTTTCAATTAAATTCCATATATATTCATTTTACACATGAAAGATGTGTTTTATTTCTGGAATACAAGTTGAGCTATAATATTTGCACCATTTGCACATTTTTAGGTAGAGTATATCAAAATGGGTCTTATGAGGTATAATAAAAAAACCTCTTAGATCAAAAGTAAGCACTAAATCCATACCCACTATTTTTTTTTTTAATAAAACTCCATTGCAATGAACTTTTCACACCATATGACTCTAATATTTATCAAAAGCCTATTATAATTTACACTAATTTCCTGCTTTGAAAGTTTATTACTCTTTCCATAATGACAGCATTATTTATCAAAAACTCATTAAAAACATAACGGTCATATTTTGGAGTTCTATTAGGCTTTTTATGACTGATTGTAACACCTTATTCAAAAAAGTAACTTTTTAAAATTTACCTTATGTTTTTAAACTGCCCTTGTAAAAATGAAAGCCAAAAATCAATGTTTTTAATGCAAGATCTCGTTTATCTTGAGTTTCATATATTAGAATTATATGTTGGAGGATGAACTTTTTTTGTAATTTAAAAGATTTAGTCTATTGACACAGGGTTCCCACACTTTCATGAACAGCAGATTCAATGATTTTTTAAAGCACTGTTCATTTTAAATAAAGCACCTTTGTAAATTACACCCCAGAATATGTAGCATAATGAAAGTCCTTACTGTACTTAACATTTCACATACACCTAATATTTATATTACCTAATATAAATGCTGACTATTTTAAAAAGTCACGTTCAAAGAACTTTAATACTGGTGATATTCAAATGCAGTTTCTGAAATACTGGTAAAATGTGCATTATTTCTCAGTGTTTTGTTCAAGAATTACATGTAAGATTTACAAATTTAAGAAATGTAAGATTGTTGTTTTGTTGTTTTTCTCCTTCAAATGACATGTCTCCATTAAAACTGTGTTTCTCAACCACTTTCCTGGAGGATCACCAGCATTGCATGTGTTAGATGTCTCCTTTACACCCATTACAGGTCTTTCGGTTTGTGCTAATGAGCTAATGATCTGAATCAGGTGTGTTTGGTTAAAGAGACACGAGCTGCGTTTGAAATCGCCTACTACTCACTAGAATGTTATTAACATTATAGAACATTAGATATAAATAAATATAAATAAATATATATATATATATACATATACATACACACACACACAAAGTATAAATGTGAGTAGTATGAATAAAACTCAGACGTACTACATCCATGTCAATTGCGTCACTTCAGTCCCATACATGAATTTTCATCATGGGATAGCGTAGCTTCCATCGGATGCACACTTCAGAATCTCACCAGAAGTTGTAGGTGATCTGGGTACTTCCCACATACTGTTTTTTGAATTCTATAAATTTCTATGAATTTAGTCACCAATATAAGTACTTATAGTTAGTATGATGCTTCCCTTTTTAAATCTTTGACTTCTTTACCTCATCTATGTATTTATTTTAAAAAATTATAGGTTCTTTAATATTATTTTGCTCTTTAAAAATTGTGGTATTCATGCATTTGTCAAGTTACAGGTCAACCTATTCTCTATTATTGTTTATGATTTGCTTTTGTAGTACATTTGGACTATAACCCAAGGTACATCCTTTGTAAACTTGCCTCTGACTATATCTCTGGAAGAACAATGTACAATCATCCTGAAAGCTTAACCTCTTAAGGTCAAGAGCTATTTTTGGGATTTCCGCCTGGATTTTGCCTTCCCAAATTTAAAAGCTTCCCTAATCCACATGCAGAGGTGTAAATGCAAAAGTTTGGTATCATTTTAAAGAAAACACTTTGAATTTTCAAAAAAACACTGTTGAAAGTTATTAAAATAATTGTATATGTTGTCTGTGTTATAATAAACACCTAAAAAACAGAGGCGCTTTTTGTATTTTTTTTTTGTAAACTCAAATTTGAAAGTGTACCTTTTAGGATCTGTGTGGTCTAGGTTGCTGTTTTTTTAATTTTGGTGGTTCCTGCACATGTCAGTAATCATAGGAAAAAAGAAAAATGTTTCTATAATAATCTATGCAAAAGTTATTGTATTCCAACTGATGAGAGGTGCTATACCATTTTTTATGTAATTTCCGCCTACCAAATTTTGAAAGCTTCCCATATCCAAATGCAGTGGTATAAATGAAAAATTCCAGTGTCATTGGAAAGAAAACCCTTTGAATTTAAAGAAGAAACTGCTGAATGTAATAAATAATATTGTATATGTTCTCTGTCTCATGATGAACCACTTCAACATATGGCGCTTTTTTATTTTTTGGTCTAAAATGCTTTTTTAAAAGTGTGTAAGTGAGCCTGTGTGAGCTGTAGAAAACTCTAGACAGTTCTGCGTGAAACCAGCAGGTGGAATCAAACGACAGAAAAAAGAATTTTGTTTCTATCATGTAATTTGCCAGAATTATTGCAATTCAACTAAATAGTGGAAAAATTGCTTTTTGGTCATTTACATCTCCAAGGTCACCAGTTGTGAAAAGTGCAAATCCAAGACATTACAAGGCACATTACCTCCTAATTATTACTTTTACATGATGAGAGCTATAGCAACATAAGTTTCCAGTACTTTCTCACTTCAGTATTTTTTATCTCTTCCCCATTTTAGGTAATTTTCATAAGATTATATCCAAAAAATCAATGACGCATAAAGTTTCTTTTTTGTCATTTTATTTTCCAAGAACAAACTGTGCAAAAGAGAATGTATCTCAGTCCTGATTGGCCGATCTGATCCCATAATATCTCGGCTGAAGCAGAGACTTTCGTGATATACAAGCCG
>CAIGQQ010005419.1:3171259-3220144 GCA_903798035.1 Danio albolineatus
AAAAAAAAAAACAAGTGTTAAAGAGACTCTTAAACTTGATAAATATTACAGAAGCGTGTGCAACGGTAAAGTGTCAACGGTGAACAGTCAAAGCAAACTTTAAGGTAGATCAACATCTGTAAGGTGTGAATAATAATGATACAGTAAACCTGAAACTTTGTAAACAAAACAAATTATGAATGTTGAATCTGAGCTTTCCAATAAAGGAACTAACCATCATTATTCAAATACATACGGCAACATTACAAATTGTGAAGTTGGATGACTACATTACACCCTATGCTAAAAAAACCTTTCAGACGAGGTGATAGTGGCTGAGAGGCACAAGAAAAGAAAAACCAAAAAGCCACATTGGCAACATCCTTACATCCTTTTTTATTTACAATCTTTTCGCGAGTGTTGTTATTCTGACTTGAAGTGAAAAGCACAAGCGCATGGTTTCCTTCACTATTTTCAATGCGCTTTGCACTCGCGCTCCCCTGGCATCTCTTGTAAATAGGCGAACATCAACTGTTTTCTCAGATGATGACAAACGAACAAGCTGTTGCTGCTGGTTTATGGAGAAGAGTAAAAATCCTTGCAGTGTTTGGATGCGCTGTGTTTGTCTGAGGTAATTAGTCTGCCGTTATTACCAACTTGTGTTTATTCCATAAAGTGTGAAGGAAATTGGTTAGTTCTACTTACATGAATCGCAGTATGCGTGCAGCATTTGGAAAAGTTCTGATGTTTTTTCAGCTAGGTGTTTGATTCAATTTGCGTGCGTCAGTGTCACGCCGCTTGCACACCATGTGAATGTTTTTCATGTGCGTGTTATGCGCCTCCATTGGAAATGACAAACTTACACCCTAAGCTTATTGGCATTCGAGCTCAGCAGCCACATTTTAATAAAACTATAGTGCTTCATAGCCAAACTTCATACTGAACTTTTTTTTTTTTTTTTTTTTAAATCGCCCAGTCCTAAGTTAACATAATAACTAGGTTAAGACTTCAAATGACACTTTAAGTTTAATATAAGTATGAGTGGAAAATGTTATTTACTATCATCATGGAAAAGAACAAATAATTAGTTATTATAAATTAGTTATTAAAACATATATATGTTTATAAATGTGTTGCACAAAATGTCTCTCTGTTAAGAAATATTTTTAAAATAATTAAAATTTCACAGTAGGGCTAATAACTTGACTGTATATAAATAAACTATAAATAAATAAATAGACTGTAAATAAATGTCTTTAAAACTTACAAGCATGCAACACTACAAACATATGATTTTAGAATTTTTAGAAGTAAACATGATACATTTTAGGTTTTTTATGATGTTTTGATGATGAAAAATCCTTTAAAAGTATGCTAGTATGCACTTAATGAAACTGCTTGATTTCTTGGCCCTATTTACACCTGGTGAAAGGATTTTCTTTAATCCATTAATAAATCCAATCTTGCATAGGCACAACATGAGCAAAACATTTCCACTGGGAACTTTTTACTCTGTGGTAAATCATATCATCTGGTAGCTATGTAATAGATGCATGTACACACACACAGGTTTCATCAGCATGGCAGTGTGACCATTACATACAAGCAAGAGTCTGTAAGTATGCAAGATCATAGATGTATTTAAAGTCTTGTCTCTACATTATACACTTCTGGACATGATGCTTGCTGACAACACAAAGCAGCTTTTGTGTTTGAAGGCGGTTCACAGTGGATGTTGTTCATTGTCAGCCAATGAGGAGGACAGGCTGGCATTATGCAAATGTGTAAGAGATCTACACAGATTGATTACAGAATTCCAAATAGAATTCCTGATGTATCATTTCAGCGTTTTTATGACTTATAACCAGGGCCAGACGGAATCTGTGGACATGTTTTGCTATTTCTGCGGAGTATTTAGTAAAAAATCTGCGGATTTATGCGGAATGATTTGGGAGCATTATAACTAAAAGCTTAATATATTAAATAAAAAGTAATACCTTTTTAACTTTTATTTAATGTTTACAATGCAAATCCAATTAGATCCACTTTATTTGGTAAACAAAGTAAGTCTCTCGTATAAAATCTCTACTAAAAGACCGAAAATATTACTTTACAAACTGTATTGTAAATAAATCAGATGAATATTTTCATATTAGTCAATATTATTACTGAAATTAATTTAAAAACTGAATAAATATAAATTTACACACATTTACACCAGTAAATAAACAGAATCAATGATGGCCTGAAAATCTGCGGAAATCTGCGGAATTCTGCGCGCGCAGATTCCGTGTGGCCCTACTTATAACTTTGTTTAAATTCATAAATAGCTAAAGTACACATTGTATGAAAGGTTGTAGTTGAAAAAGCATGATAAGGACAGTTAAATAGTTTTCTTTAATCTGATAGGACGATACTAATGTCATGCACATGTGGGGTCTGTTGTCAGTTTGCTCACTTTGATCACTTTTAGTAGTTTAGGTAGATGTACTCATAATGTATTTACTCATGTGGCCGAATGCATTAAAACATTAAACAGAAATGAGTGAAAAACAAACATAAAATAATTTAAATTTAACAGAAGGGCTAATAATTCTGACTTCAACTGCAGATGGAGATTACGAGCGATAATAACCTGCTCACGGAGCGCACCGTAATTTGAATAGACAGAGATTAGAGGCGATAAAGTGTTCAGCAATATGTCCTGCTGCCATTTCAAAATAAGTTGCTCAAAACAGTTTCTGTTCATCTTTTTGCTCATGGTAACCCCTGCCGAAAGCAGTTCTTACTTCTAGCAAAGCTATGTTCTGGTTTCAACACTTTTCCTGGTTCAGAGCGGGTGCTTTTGGTGTCCAAAAAAAAAGAGAATTGATTTGTAACTAGGCTCTGGCTTCGAAGCAGCACTTATACTGCCTTGGTGCCAGTCAGATCTCATGAGACATCGGATCTTGCACACCCCTAGTATTCATTCTTTGTTGTGTTGATTATGTTGCAGATTATGATGCATTGGACTGATTGCTCCAACAAAAGTGAATGTAGAGCGAGATGAAATAAGAGGGAAGAGTTTTGATGAAATCTGAACACTCAAAAAAATGACATTTGCTGTTTGTTCAAACTACTTATTTAAGCAACACAATTCTTGAGTTTTTTCAGCGACAACTTAATTGTTTTATGATCAATCCACTTAAATTTGTAAAAATTATTATGTTAACTTAATTCCTTCATGTTTTCCCAACACAAATTGATTGTATGGAACCCAGCACTTTTTACAGTAAAAGAAATAACGAGAGATGCATCTGAACAGGTTGATAAAAGGTGAAAAACGTAATGCAACTCAGCCGAACACTTGTCATCAGATCGCTAAAAAGTCAAGCTTATACAAGTTGAGTACAGAATGCAAAACTTATAAAGAAAAAAATTTATAAAAAAAAGAAAAGAAAATGTTCTGTTCATTACATATACCCAAAAATATTTTTGCTGCTTGTTCAAACTACACCTTTAAAATGAGCTGAAACAACAATTCTTGAGTTTTTTGGGACAACTTAATAGTTTGTTCAATCAACTTGAAATGGAAAAAAACTAAGTTTACTTAATTGACTTGCGTTGGGACAATATGAAGGGATTGTGTGGAAACCAGCTTTATTTACAGTGTACACTCAACAAAATGTTTTCTACTTGTTCAAACTACACATTTAAAATGAGCTGAAACAGCACAATTCTTGAGTTTTTTGGGCGACATTTTGTTGTTTATGTTCAATGCACTTACATTTGTAAAAACTAATAAGCTAACTTAATTCCTCCATGTTGTGCCAACACAAACTGATTGTGTGGAACTCAACAGTGTAATTACCACACCTCCATTTGTATTATGTCATGACTTTACTAATTATGATTGCCTTTTTCTTCCTTAGGTGTGTTAACTTTTTTTTAATCATGTGTCTATGAGTAAACAAGGTATGTCCAAACTTTAGAATGGTAAACTCCAGACTCATGCTGGGGCTCCAATACTCACTTCCTCTGAATGATGAGCCAGTCATCAGTGTAGACCCCCAATGCATCCCTCACTCTGGGGTCCAGCGAACTATCAACAGAAAAGAAGACCATCAAACCCTCATCCCAGCAGGGCTTATCCCAGATGATGAGATTATCTGATTAACATTGAGGGCGTGAGGAAGGGCAGGGTTCATTATAGTGTAGCGTGTATATATATATGTGTGTGTGTGTGTGACAGAGAAGAGCAACTCACTCCTCCTCTGGGACGGGCGGCTCAATGGTGACACACTCTCTCTCCTGCAGCAGCAGCTCCAGGTCATCTCTGGGAAACTCTAGCAGCTGCCTGAGGGGTCCGGGCTCTGCTCCAGGTGGATGACTGCTCACATACTCCTCATAGTCCACCGGCTCCACCACCTCTGTCAGAGGCACCTGGAAGAGCGTGAGGATACACTGACTGAAGGCACGCTTCAACCTCAGAGAAATGAGGATACATTTGCTGTAATTTCTGTGAAATTAAACTCCACTTTCTTACTCCAGGCATGCTCAACCCTGCTCCTGGAGATCAACCTTCCTGCTTAGTTCAGCTCCTACCCTGACCAAACACACCTGAATCAATTAATCAGGGCCTGAACAGCACTAGATAATTACAGACAGGTGTGTTTGATTTGGGTTGCAACTGAAATCTGCAGGACGGTCGATCTCCAGGAGCAGGGTTGGTCACCCTTTCTCTAAACAATCCAACTAGTCGATAGATCATTTAACTGTTTTTTTTTTTTTTGGTTCAGTATATTTTAGTGCCACTTAAGTAACAGTTCAATCCCAGCTTTATTCAATTTTAAAGAGTATTTTCAGCCTCCTCTCTGAAGACGCGGTCACACTGACTTATCGCCCCATAGACTTCCATTCATATGCATGCGAATATGACAGACCGGAAATGCAAGCTCGTCTGTAGTTCACTGCAATGCAAAGTTCAAGCTTGGTGAACTCTTGACCTGCAAAACTACATCACGTAACTGTGTGAGATCAATCAAAGATCAAAACATAACCTCTCTGTACAAACATGTAAAATATAGACCAATCGCTCGCTTTTTTTAATGTCTAATTAACTTTTTAAATGCCACTTCTTTTGGCAGTGCCGTACGACATAATTTCGCATGCTCAAACTCTTGTGTGACCGCGCCATGACTTTGTAAATAAACTTGTTAAAATATTTAGCCATTGTGTTCGATGATAAAGATAAAATATTTTTGGTGGTTGGAAAAAACTGAAATAAAATGAAATACATTGTTTCATTTCATTTTGTACATGGTTTACATACAATTTAAATACCTAAAATTGTTTTGAAAAAACAAACAAAACAAACAAACAAAAAAAGGTTTAAACATTTAAATAATAAGCCACCAAACCATTAGGGAAATGAATACAGATACACACACTAGGGCTGCAAGATATTGGGAAAAAAAATTGCATTGCGATATTGTATTTTTTTTAGCGATACATACAGTATTGCGATATTGTACTAATTTCAGATGACTTGAATGGCTCTATTTGGAATGAAATTGTACTGGAATGATTTTGTAGGCCAGTACATCTGCATGAATATAATAAACCAATCACAAGCATTGATAAATACAGTAGCAAAGACACAAATAAAATAAACAAAGCTTTACAGTTTTCTGAGAGTCTACAAGTATTCAGGCACATAAACTGAACTTAAAAAACAGCACTGTTTGTCTTTATTAGGCATGGGCCGGTATAAGATTCTGACGGTATGATAACCTTGGATAAAAATATCAAGGTTTGACGATATTGTGGTTACTGCTCTAAAATATATTCTACTTAAGTATCTGGGTATAAAATACATTATGTTTCATTTTGATGAACATTTAATATATTTTGGAGCAGTAGACATGTCAGGCTAAATAATGAAAATGAATCCTTGACTCAAAAACACAGATTTCTTTACAATTTAAAACAGCATCTTTGGATATCTTTTCTGCCGTAGATACTGTTGTCCCAAAAAAGAATAAGAACAAATAAAGTGTAAATAAAAAAAAAATCTTACACACACCTTTGGAACGGTATTACAGAAAATTTTGCCAGTTTTAAAACCTTGACTATTGCAAACCACGGTATGCCATGAAAACGGTTATCATTCTTTACCTAGTTTTTATTAACCTTTATATAATTCATAAACATTATAAATATTATTATTAATATTATATTATTATTCTTGTGCCGAAGGCTTAAAACTGGCTTGGAATTCTTACACAGTCACAGACCTCAAAAACACATGCAGATTATAACATTTTTGGTAAATTTGTGGAGTGATTACAAAGTAGAACAATAAATCGTATTGTAAATCGTTCTGTGGGTTGAACTGTTGCTCCTGGTCAACTATTATCCTCTCTACACACTGCAGATCCTGCGATGTGTCTATTGCAAATGGTCATGCTATAGCTGCGTCACAAATGGCACACTATATACTTATGCACTGTGTACTTATGCACTTACACACTCAACAGCAGAGTATATGTAGTATGCAGTGTTGTCCCAAATGAAGCACTAATGGTTTTTATACTAAGCGGAAATTTATACTATTTCCCTGATGACGGTTGACAGTTGCCATATTAGTGAAATAAATGACCAAACTACCAAATAATACCTGCCATGAGTATAACTGCGTTCACCATCGGGAGGCGCTATAATCACTCTCGTAGGAGAATTTTGCTGTCATAATCCAAAATAAATACAGTACAGTTATCCAACATAAGCTTCTAATAACTCCGCCCCTTTCGCTGCGTGAGCAAAACTGCGGTCGTTGAGTGCGTGAAGTGTCCATCATTCCACACCTAAGTGCATCATCCGGGTAATTAAAGTGCACTTATTATTTTTAGAGTTTTCAGTGTGAACGCACTACTCACACTATTTATACTACAAAATGGCGTAAAATAGTGCACAAGTGTGCGATTTTGGACTCACCTCATAAAATCGATGCTAAAAAGATATATCGTGCAGCCTTAACACACACACAAAACCACACACACACACACACACACACACACACACACACACACACACACACACACACACACACACACACACAAACACACAAAATATATAATGAGAAAAATATAATGTTATTCATTTTCCTTCAGCTTAGTCCCTTATTTATCAGGGGTCACCACAGCAGAATGAACCTCCAACTTAAATATATATATATATAGATATAATACATAAAATATATTGAAACTGATAAAATTACTGCAATAGTAACACTAAATTAAAAATACATTAAATGTACAAAACAGTACATTTTAATATATGGTTTTTTATCACTAGAGCGGAAGTTACAGTGCGTTTTCACAGTACAAAGAACTCTTTATACCCAAGAAATTTGATTCTGTGTAAAATGATCCAGCACAGATATCTACTTGTTGTTTGCTAAAGCCAGTTTCACAGTTACTAACTCTGTATCTCTCTCATAATTTAAAATAAATTTAAAGAAATAATAATAATAATAATAATAATGATGATGATGATGATGATGATAATGATGATGATAAATCTATGTATATCTGTATGAATGAATGAATGTGTGTGCGCGTGTGTGTGTGCGCGTGTGTGTGTGTGTGTATGTGTTTTTGTGACATATCAGGACACAAATCTGTATAATGACATAGGTATGACAGGTATTACAAGAAAATGGTGAAATATGACACTGTTGATGTCCTCATTTCTCCAAAAACTTATAAATTACCCAGAATGAGGTTTTTTTTGAGAAAGTAAAACTGTACAGTTTCCTTTGAGGGTTGGGTTCAGGGGTAGGGTGAGGGTTACGGCGATAGAAAACTGTTTGTACAGTATAAAAACAATCAAAACCAATGTAATGTCCCCACAATTCACAAAAAACAAACATGTCTGTGTGTGTGTATGTGTGGGTGTAAGTAATGGAGTAAAAAGAAACCTTCAAAATAACCTAGTGTTATTTAGGGGGCAGAAAGGGGAAGTGATTGTGGCTTGTGGTCATTTCCACTTCCTTTTTTAACACCCATCTATAATCTCCTAAAACAGCTCTGCCCACTTGTTGGTCACACTTAAACCCTAAATCCTTTGTCAAATACTGGTGTTCTAACAGATATTGACTACGAACACAAACATCTACTTTGACAACTAGAAATTATTAAACTAATTTTGAACAGCTACGGTTTTATCATTTGAAACCTGACAAACATCATTGAAACGTTTTGATAGTTAGATAGTTGTCTTAGTTACCACTCAATAATTGTATTTGTAATAAAAATATCAGTGTGTTTAGACACTAAAATTCAAGTTTGAGGTCAGTAAAAGTTTTTTTATATATATTTCATAAAGAAGACTCTTAATAAATTATTGTAAAACATGTTTTACAATTTAAAATATCTAATTTCTATTTTAATATATTTTAAATATTTTCCTGTATTGTCAGCATCGTTACTTCAGCGTTGTATATATCTGGTAAATCATTTCTTATTCCAACTGTGAAACATTTACAAACAGTAAATCTGGAGAATCTTCACGGCTCTCCCCTTTTTCCAGAATTTGTCATTTTACAGCCTTTTGCCAAAATTCTACAAACATAATGACAATACGGAAGTAGTTTGAAATCTTTGCAAATTTACATAAAAAAAAATTCACACTATTCACAGTCTTTGGCACAAATTACAGCCTCAAGTCTTTTTGAGTGTGATGCTACAAACTTGGTTAACTTATTTTGGGGCAGTTTTTCCTCTTCTTGTTGTAACTCCCAAGCTCCATCAGGTGGAAAGTGTTGATGCACGATTATTTTAAGATCTCACCAAAGATGTTCAATAGGGTACAGGTCTGAGTTCTGGCTGAGCCACTCAAGGATATTCACAGTATTGTCCTGTAGACACTCCTTTGTTATCTTGGATGTGCTTAGGGTCATTGTCCTGTTGAAAATGAACTGTTGCCACATTCTGATATTCAGAGGTTATGATTAGTTTATTATTAACCTTATTATTAGGTTATTATTAACCTTTCTCTTGATTTTGACTGGTCCTCCAGTTCCTACTGCTGAAAAAACATCATGGCAGATGATGTTGCCACCACCATGCTTCACTGTAAGGATGGTATTGGCTAGGTGATGGGTGGATCCTGGTTTTAAATCCAATATCTAGCATGACAAACATTCTAGACTGGTTGGCTGACAGCACGTGGGGTCAGGTATAGTGACAAGCTACAGCCAATGAGAGTGCAGGACATGGGTTGACTGCCAATTGAGTTCATGCACTCAACCGAAATGCCTATGACTGGCCAGAATGGTCATCAGATCACTTACTTGCAAATACATGAGAGTATTCGAAAGCCACGTCTATCAGCTGAACCATGCAGATATATGAGACACATTTTAGTTTTTGAGTTTTAAAAAAGAAAAAGAAAAAGAAATCCAAACAAGCATCTTTAATGTTGTCATAGTGGAGTGTTGTTTGTAGGATTGTTAACAAATAAGGAGTATAATTATTTGTTTAATTATTTAACTGGTAAATTTTAGAATAAGGCTTGGACAGAATGGGTGGAAAACCGGAAATGATGTAAACATCTTCTGTATGCACTGTATTACTGATATACTACTTGAATCCCAGAATAGCAAACATTTCCGATACATGATTTACTAAAGTAGCTATGAGAGTCAAGATTGTTGTCAAAACAAAAATTCAGCAAAGTGTTAAATTACACTTTCAGTTTGGCTCCAGACCTGACAGAGGCCTGAAGGACTGTGTGCAGCCGAGCAGAAATATACAAGAGTAAACACACAATTACACACTAACCGGTTGATGAGCTCCAGCGCGCTTTTTGGACATCTGCGGAGAGCCATATTCCCTGGAAACCTGCTTTCTGACCTCAGACGCAACAGTCCTGCGAGAGACCAAACACAAGACATTTACTCCATTTCACATAATCACATCATGAGCTCATTCGAAATGACAAAATACCACAGATATAATCAAGATCACATTGAAACAGGCACAACTAGATGATGTTGTAGTGGACAGAGCCAGCAGCTGCTTGGATGGTGACGGTCAAGCGTTTGAAGAGATGCTGAGCCGCTGGCAGAAGGCAGGCAGGACGCCGCAGCTCTGCCAATTTGAGGACTAAAAGCAAATGAGAGGCTTTAATGCTCAACAAAGCCCAATAACCCAGTAACCCTTCATCCACTCGGAGATGGCCTGCAGCTGCTGCCTAACAAACTCAAACTGTCTCGCTCTCACGGACAAAGATACACACACACACACACACACACAAACACAGCTGCAGATGCTCCAGTTCCCTTCAAAACACACACATACACCCCATCATTACTGCTGCCTGCTAAGGAAAGTGCCCCTATTACTACAGTTTAAACTTTGGATTCAAGAGAAAATATCAGTATGTTTATGCTTGGAGTGTGCGCTACCGAACAAAATTGTGTTTCAATATTTTTAGGCTTTATTTGATAACAATAATTAAACAATATTCTGCGTTGTGTGTGTATATTTAGGTTCATTAGAGAAGAATATAAATTATACTAAATGAGGCCTCGACAAAGTAGTTTAAAATGGCCTTAACATGTGAAAACACCATTTGGGTAGACTAGAGCACTTAAATTGAAAACGTGGTTGAGCAAAGCTATGATTGTCATGCACATCTTGACATCTTGAGTGTCAGCGGCAATAGCCTAGTGGTTAGAGCATTGACGCATAGAACTGTGGTGCTCACAACAACCCAAGTTTGATTCCCGGCTCGAGGTCCTTTGCCGATCCTTACTCTCTCTGCTCCTTAAGCTGGATTAATACTTGCGCCTGGCGAAACGGACGAGGCTTTTATACTTGCCGCATCGCTGTTGTGATATTCTTCAAAACAACAGGGGGTGGTCAAAAGAAACTGACCGTAAAGTCAGACGGATAAACAGAGAAGTAGAAAGTTTCCAGAACCACGTCATATCATTATTATTATTGATGTTTATTAAACTAGCTATTTTTATTATTTTTCTCAATTATTTTAATGATTATAAAGATTTTTTATAACCATTCAAGATTTTTTTTAATCAAACTTTAATGCTTCACTTGCTTTTGTTCATATCTCAGACAGTTTTACCTATTAAAGTTTATTAATAACAGCAGAACATGGGTTGCTCTACAAATTTATTCTTATTATGGCGAGAATGAAAGCAAAAAAGTACACTTACTAAAAAAATACAGATGTTTTTAATTTATTTAGCCTGCTCCACAATTTACACATCACTGTCTGGCTAGTTTCTGTCCTCTACTTATGCTAAAAAGGCAATAATGGTCCAACATTCCTGACCGTTATCACCGATAAAGCCTAGAAAGACAGGGCATCAGTATACTGTAAACCGATAGGTTCAAATATTCCTTTATAGTTATCAAAGAAATAATTTGTTTCTTAATTATAGTTTTGTAACTATTAAGTTGTTTTAAATTAAATTGTAGAATATACATCAGCGTAAAACCTATGAATGGTGGAAAAACATATTCTGTAACTGTGTACCCGGGTCTCCACATTTGCCATGGCCTCTGTTGGCTTTAACAAACTCATGCCTCAGGTTTTCCCAAACCTTTTAATAAAAACGTTCCTCCTTTCCCACTGCTATTGCAATTTATCGCCAAGAATTATTGATCATCTGGTTATCTCTATGATCATGGATCATAAAAGTGTCTGTACAGTCGTACCCATTTCAGACAAAATCTCTTCAAAGTGTTTCATATTCAACTCAAATCGAACTCAGCGCCGCGCGCACTGTTTGGGTGCACTGTTCGCGTGAGTCTCAAAAAAAAAATCATGCACTCCGCCAGCCGAAATTATGTCGCGTGCACCTTAAGTGAACATCTGCAAACTCAGCGATGACGTCAAATTCACCACGCGCACTCAAGCGAAATAACAGACGCATCGAGTATAAACCAGGCTTTACACTTTCCTGTCTGTAATACTGTCCATTAAAAAATTATAATAATAATATTAATAATAATAAAAAAAGATAAAAATCATGGAGTAATCTACAATAAACCTCTAGTATCTCTCTTGTATAGACTTGGAATGGTGGACTTGAATAAACTTTACATTTGTCCTGGTCATTAACGCACAGTAAAGTGATGGCGTCAGAATACAACTATACATTCATAATTCTGAAGTTAAATTATTTTGTTTAAGACATATGCTTCCAATCTGTCATTGACAACATTATTAGACCATTTTTACTGGTAAAATGAGACAGAAAAAACACATATCAAATGTTTGTTGTAATCATAACTCTAAAATACGATATGATCGTTTAAATTATGTGCTCGCTTTTGGTTTCACTTTAACTTCTGAGTGTGGTTCACGTCATGGCTGGCTAAAGTAGACACAAGTGTGCGTGTCCTCTTTGGTTAACGCACAGCTCACGGTCATATGTGATTTCGTGGCCCCAAATACATCATTACATGAAGACGGAAGTTGAATTATATCTTGTAAATACAGCATATGACTCTTTCAACACCATTTGAAAGTGTCCATGTTGCTAAGCAATGTATATTAACCAATGTGAAGACTTATGCGACCACCTTTATGCTTCTTTTCTGACCTTGAAAATATAACTGGCTCAATCGTAGAAATGCTGGATTAAGATCGTGTGGGGGGTCGAATTGAGATTGTGATCTTTCTTCCATTAATCGTGCAGCTCTAGGAAATAGCGACTGCTGAATAAACAGATTTCACTGCTTGTATGGATTCAGTATGACTGATAAACAAATTAATATAGAATCACCTACCAGAAGAATTAATTTCAAACATTTGGAGTAAAATCATGTTATTATGTGTAGTAATTTCACATGCAGCACTTAATAGACAGAGCCGTAGTTCACTGACAAGCTACGCAAAGAGTTGTCATTATTAAAGCATGATTATCCTGAGGTCATTATTGACAGATTAAATCAAATTTAAAATTATATTTCAAAATTAAAACAAAATTTTGTTATTTTTGTGTGGTTTATCAGTGTACTACAACTGGGTAATAAACTGAAAGCCTATGCTGGAGGTTCACTAGAACCTTCGATTAATCACCAAGCCCTACTTATGGGAACTGTTTTATACATAGAAGAAATTTTATGGAGCTTAAAATATGCTAAAACAATCTGAACTTGAATTGTGTAAATTTTAATTATTAACAAATGTAATTTAATAAGATTGAATATGATATGCCTTTAAAAATTGTTACATTTTATTTCTTAAGTTCAATATTAAACATCTAAAATTTTAGACAGCTGAATTATTTTAAGTCAGATTTTTCTTTTGTTCTGAATTCAATGACTGCAGATATCCAGTTTGTAAAAATGTTTTCAAGATTAAGAAATGCGGAACATCAAATTCAATATTCTAAAATACAAATCCCAAAATTCAGATTCAGCACAGAAAGCAGGTCAGGGGTCATCAGCGGGGAAAAAATTCACGCCCCATTCACACGAGGCTTCAGCGTCAACGCTTGACAGAGGGCGTGTCTGAAGTTGGGGCTGACGCGACCGTCATAGCAGCGTCAGCCAATGAAATTAGTCAACAATCGGCTACTTTCTGGGCTGGTGTATTTGCATACAGCGATTTGTTTTGCTGATGCTTCCGTTGGCGCTTGAAAAGTTGAGAAAGTCCCAACTCCTGCAGCGAGCAATCCACGGATTCACAATCCGACGGATCCACAATGCAGTTCGGCAAAGCCTGACGTCACCCATTCAAAGTGAATCATACATTTACATATACTTATAGAACCAAGGGTTTTATAAACCAATAAATTCATTTTGCACAACCGTACGCAACTGCATGAATTTCACCAGTTTTTGGTGTATTTCACTAAACTCAATCTGTGGAAGCACAGACATCAAAATTAAGAATGCTACCGAAGCTAATAATGTTTTGTGTGTAAAATGTAGGGGAAAGAGTTTACTTTTAAATATTACATGCACCAAATAAATGTCAGCAAAGGTAACTAAACGCAAAAACAAAATCTTCAATTTTGAAAAATTTCAAACAATACTGAAAAAAGCGCAGTATCGGCAGATACCTACACAACATCCTTCAGAGATACTTTTACAACCAAACTACTCAGCAACAAATTACAGGACGTGGTGTCTGCATATAGGCAAACACATTCACATTTTCTAACCCAAACCACTGAAGTCTCCAAGCATAAATCCAGCCTTTGCACTGCTAACAAAAAGGCTGTAGACATCAGCATCAGGCCCTGTCCTTCAACCAACCCTAAAGCGGTCCTAGAGCGGATGTGGCCTCCTCCCCGAGGTCAAGCCACTTCACCGACTATCCATTTCCTGAGATTATGAAGCTGTGACTAAAGGAAAAGCCACTGCTAAGGCAGCAGGGTCAAGCTGAAAAAATAATAACACGCAGTTTGTTTTACAGTGTGCAGTAATGAGAATAAATGCGTTTATAAGTGGATGCTAATGTGTGACCTTCAAGTATTACAAGTGTCTGCAGGACAACATCAGAGATATATGCTGCTCAAAACCCTGGCTTCCTATTTCCTGCTTCAAAAGGAAAGAGGAAAACTAGCCTGCTCTAAAAGCAATGGGCGGAATGGAGCATACCACCCTTTCCTACATCCTGCAAAGTAACAATGAGTCTGCTCTCACAAAGGTGAAGATAATAGCTGTATGAAACGTAAGACTATATGCACAGTACTCATGCCTTAAGGGCAGAAAAAGAAATGCAAAAGCTGAGATTGTGGATCAACAGTATCATGGAAGCATATGGGTCAAAAACAAAAAGGGGTTTTCTAGCAGCAACACAATGGAAGCATAAAATAAATAGTTATTTCATATGCAAGGATGTGTCCTGTAAAAAAAAAATAACTGGGCAAAAAAAATTTTGACCAAGATTTATAATAAACCTTTAAAATGTCAATCAGTGCAACAATAAGTTTATACACCATTAAATCACGTTAAAAGACTTTTTAACATAAAAGACTGTATTTAAGGATTATGGCGAAGCCCTAAAATACCAGCTAATTGCCATTTCAGTATTTATACTTTGCCCCCATCCTTTAAACCCCTACTAATATAATATGCAATAATATAATAATGAATTATTAGCCCCCCCCCCCGTTTATTTTTTCCCCAATTTCTGTTTAACTGAGAGCAGATTTTTTCAACACATTTCTAAACATAATAGTTTTAACAACTTATTTCTAATCACTGATTTATTTTATCTTGGCCATGATGACAGTAAATAATATTTGACTAGATATTTTTTCAAGACACTTCTATACAGCTTAAAGTGACATTTAAAGGCTTAACTAGGTTAATTAGGTTAACTAGGCAGGTTAGAGTAATTAGGCAAGTTAGTGTATAATGATGGTTTGTTCTGTAAATTATTGAAAAAAATATCTATATAAATCTATTAGTAAGACTATATTTAAAGGGTTAATTTTTTAAAGGCACTTTTCTGGTTTCGCATTAAAATTTGTATTTTTCCAATAATTACTCTCTAAAGCATTGAATGTATTTTCAAAATAAAAAAAATATATTTTGGGTTTAAGTTGTCAAAAAAAACAACAACTAACATTTATTACATATTATGCATAAATAGGGCTGGGTGATTAATCAAAAAGAAATCAAAATTGACATTCAGAACATATAATTAATTAAATTTTTCCAGGCCGAGTTTTTCGATTACTTTACCCACCGTGTGTGAAGTCACATGTTCCTGCGCCGTTACGTTACTCAGTCAACATGTCGAGCATGGACAACACTGAGACAACTGAGAAACAACTGCAGCTTGTACCAAAGAAAATGCATGTTTACTGTACAAAAATTGTCAGCAAAAATAAATAAACAAATAATAATTATTACGTTCATAACCGTAATCGAGTTAAAAATGTCCAATTAATCTTTTAGGCCAAATCGCCCAGCCCAATGCAGAAATATTTAATACGTTTCAATACTGCTTTACCACAGGATGGATAAAACCTTTCTCAAGTGTGCCAAGCCCCAAATATTTATAATATCAGGCTCCACCCCTTGTAAGTGTTAAACTGATGAACGTTTTAACGTGAAAGTGACGTGTAACTAAGTGGAATCTGTGCTCTGCCTAAATCAGGAACACTCTGAAAATACTATTTCTCCCAACTGTGACATCATGACAGGTGATCTGCCAGACCTTTTAGCATACATCAGTAAGAATCACTGCATTCAGATCATTAATAATGCATGACATCATTATTCCTTTATGCAGTACTAATGTTATTTAGTCAATAGCAATGAGTTAAGACCTTCCATTACAGTGCTATCCTTCTAAAAAACAAATCTAATATAAACATGGTTTTTTTCCGACCTCTCCTTTTCACAAACAAAAATATTTCTGTGAATGAAGCATGCTTTATATAAGCATGTGTGCTTATGTGCGACAAAAATATTTCAGGTCTGTCAAATATAAAATAAAATAAGCTTCGGCAAGGTCAGCAATGAACACAACAAACATGAAAATTTGAAAATCAAAACTAAACTAATGGTTTGTTTTAGCAGAATCTCTGAGCCATGAGCTGTAATGACCCTTTTTCCAGAAAGGGGTGGGGAACAGCAGCTCATTTGCATTTAAAAAGACACACACAAACTGGTTATATACTGGTTAATTTAAATTGTAAAAATATTTCAAAATATTACTGTTTTTGCTGTACTTTGGATCAAATACATGCAGGCATGTTGAGCAGAAGATACTTTTAAACATAAAAAAAATCGTACTGTTCTAAAAGTGTTGACCTGTAGCGTATATGACACACCATCTCAGTAGAATACTTTAGCAGAAAGACTTTTTCTGCACGTTTATTTACTTGAATCTACATACCAAGACTTGTATTTAGCTTCAATCTCATTATCAAATGATCATTGTTGCTCTGGCCTACATGAAAGGACGAAAAACCTTCATACCAATGACTTAAAGCAACAAACAACAGAATAAACCAAATTACACACACAAAATTTTGCCAAACCCATCCAACAAGTTCCACAGATGGTTTATCAGCAAGAGGCGAGTCTATCCCCACCAAAGAAACGTCATAAAAGCTTGCATAAAAGAGAACAACAAACATTTTCCTTTTCTTTTGAAGCACTAACTGACCCCCATTCAAAAACATGCAATGCAAAGGTCCTGATTTGCTAGCATTAACAGTCACAATTTATAATCGGTTTGCACCTCTGACTAGGCATGGGACAATAACTGTTTTCAAGGTATACAGGGTTTATTTTTTCAGCTATACCATTCCTATGGTATGTGTATGTTTTTTTTATTACTTTTTTTATTTTAATTTTTTAGGACAACAGTATCTCCAGCAGAAGATATCCAAAGATGCTGTTTTAAATTGTAATGAAATCAGTGATTTTGAAACTAATGAAGACAGCAGAAGTCAATGATTTATTTTAATTATTTAGCCAGACATGTTTACAGCTCCAAAATATTATAAATGTTTCTCAAAATAAAATATATTGTGTTCAAAGGGGATTTTTTTTTTAAGTTTTTTACCCAGACATTTAAAACTAATATATTTTACAGCAGTAATCATAACATGGTCAAACCGTGGGATTTTTATCCAAGGGTACCATACCGCCAGAATCTTATACTGGCCCATAATACATCTGACACATGAGTGTGTTTGTGTGTGGATGTCAAAGATCTAGAACAAAGACAAGAATACCATATTTAATATGAAAAGTCTAATATTAATATATATAGTACATTGACCTGTCTCAGTCATAATCATAAAATGTGTAAACAACATGCTTATCTGTGACCAAAGAGAAACCCCTGAATCTGTTCATTAATTAATTTAGATTATGAATTACATTGCACATTATATATTATCCCTTTAACTGCCTGCTCAACCAAATGGTTGTTTTGACTGTTTTAAATAATGACTGATAATAGTTAGATAATAGTTTACACACACACAGCATTGTTGGTTTACAAAAACAAACAAACAAACATAATATTTTTATTGTAAAAAAAATAAGAAAAAAAAGAAATTAAGATGATTTAGTATTTTTAAACTGTTTTATTTTGATTATGTTTTTAAATAAATTTGTCCAACACTTCATATTTTTCATAGTATTTGTATTAATTCCGATACTTTTACAATAAACCGTCATATCAACCATTTGATAGAGGTTGATATTTTATAAATTATGGGATGTGCTGGAAAAAAAATGGATTGAGTGTTAACTAGCAACATTAGGAGTCGCTAGGAAATGCAATAATTTTTTTTATGTTGGGGCAGTTAAAGGGTTAAAATAATTGCTCAACAGATATGCATTGATTTATATCACTGTACAAGCAAAATAGAAGAGTCAATCATGCCTTTATGTCAAGCTCTACGTACAATTTCCTCATATTAAAAACACAATTGTTTGCTCTTTACTACAGAGCAACTGAATAATTTTAAATGTATTTTCCAAATATAAAAAAACACTTTTGCATAATGTTTTTTTCCTGTAATTTGCATATTTAGACTTAAAATTGTTTTTAAGAGACCAGCACTAACCACGTTCATTCACACAAAGTGGAATATCAGTTAGACTCGCTGAAAGTCTAGTCATGATATCACTATCTGTCATCAAATTTCACTTCATGGCGCTGAACGCATCCTCCTTTCGCCCACACGAATCATTATCATTTACGATTTAAACACGATAAACAGCACACAATAATCTGCAGGGCACTTAATATACCAAATGAGTGAAACCGAAGAGGTTTAGTAGTAGTGTCAGTGTTGCGAAGTGCGGAGAGTTGAACTAAACAAAAGGTTCATCCCAGTGAAACTCGTGGCGGATCTTCTCTTTATCTCTCGTTTGAGTGAATCCCGATGCGCGGGACAGACTACAGCACGACACCTCAACATTTCAACACTCGCCAAACTTCTCCTACCTGTTAATTTTGTGCGCAAACGCCCTCCGTTCGCTGGTTAAAGTTGCCATCCCATCTAAACAGGCAGAGCTCCTTACAGTTTCCCTGTACTTTGGTAATATTATTGTGGAGTCATAAGCTTCCTTGTGTCAGTTGTCCGCACATTAGCGCCTCCTCTAGGTCTGGGGGCGAACAGCACTTCTGCTGCCGAGCCCAACAAACCGGTTTCCAGTGACGCACCTGTCCTGCGTTTCTCTCCTGGGATCCAAGATGTTTATCGTTTCCAGATAATTCAAGGTGATAGACGTTTATTCCTACTTAAAGAGCAATAATGTTAGCTGTTCAGATTACCAAGAGTCCCATCAGACAACCAAATACTAAAAAATCCTGTATATAGGTGGTAATAATGTCAGAAGCGACAAAAATAGTATGGAAAACACGTTTAAATGCATTCATAGCAGAAATGAGGATAAAACCTAATGCCCCCTTATGTAGTCAATAAGCCAACCGTAGTTTATGCCAGCAGTGTAATACAGAATTTAAAATAATAATAAAATAGGCATGTATTCACAATATTTGGGTATTGTTTTGTCGTGTGAACTGGAGTGGAGTTGTGAGATTTCGCCTGAGGCGCGTTTGAGCGGGTTTTTTAACCGTTAGATGTGTTTGTGAATATTTCTCGCATCAAATGTAAAACGTGTAGTGGATCTGGAATGACTACAGATGAATCCATACAGATCCGCTCCACTCAAACACGCAAATCCAGTGTGTGTTCCTATGCTCGATGTTTAGTATGGGCATCATCTAAAGAGAAACAATTAGCGAAACAATACTAAACAATGTACCTATTTTAAATTATTAGATCATTTGTTTGGTTAAAAGGATCGTTCACCCAGAAATACAATTAATCGTTTACTCGCCCTTTACTTATTCAAAACCGATATGAGTTTCTTTCTTCTGTTAAACACAAAATAGAAGATATTTTAATAAATGTTGGATGCATTTTTTCAAATGACTTCCAAAGTATTGCTATTTCCTAATATGGAATTCGATGGGTTTAAGCAAACTGCATTCCTCAACGCCACATATCTTGTTTGGATATTCAAACATGGTTCATTCAAACGGAACTTACCATTTGACCTGAAGTGGAGTATAAAATACATCCTTAAAGCATTGACATAATATGCAAATATTTCACTTTATATATTTTGAATGTGCTAAGAAATGTGTTATTAAGTAAAATGATGAGTAAAAAGTGATTTAGGCTTATCCTATTCAGCACAGCAAGAAAGCAACAAACATAGCTGAGGGCTGTGGGCCGAAGGTAAATATATCAAGCTGTATTAATATGGGTTATTTCCTAATTTTTAAAAGTGATATTAAAACAAATAGAAAGCTTTACTTGTATTAGGCTAACTAATGCATTCTATATTTTGTACATTTTATAATTGACTTATTACAATGAAAACAAACAATTCCATTTATAACACAAAGAACATTTAAGTAAATCTGATTCATTTACAACATTCCTTTAAAACATTTATTACAAGCTTGCTTTTTTGTTGCGCAACAATAAAACAATCAAACAAAACATTACGTTAAATTAAAAATGACAAATTCTGTTAGAGTAATGGGATGGTGGGCCAAATCAAAGGTTATCATGAGCCAACTTTGGCCAGCAGGCCCTACTTTGGGCATCTCTGGGCTAGGCTAATAATACAACTATTGATTTCAATGTACTGTATATAAAACTGCCACATTCAAGCACTCCAGTTACATCGACTGGACACATTTGTTCTCCATGATTTTTTACATTTTTTGCTTTATTAACAAGAACCAGCATGCACATTTTATAAAATGCGATCACCTCACATTACTTAACAAGAAGGATTAAATGAGAAAAGAAGAATTAAATAAAAATCTAAATAATAATAAAAAGAGGGTATATAATTATCAAATTACATACAAATATAATATACATATTTTTCCAGTTTTAGTTATTAACAAAAGTTATTAAATGCAATTTTAATACAGAAAATACACGTATACAAACATTTTAATTTTAACCATTTTAATTGCTTTTCTATTTATAGACTTAGAAATCACTTTTATATACATTTTAATTTCTTAGAGAGGTCTGCTTTCTGCAAACTTGCAATTGTGTATGTAAAATGTAAATAATAATAAAAGATAAAGTTTATAATAAAACCAGCATCTTTTAAAGAGCGATCCTTAACATAATAACCCAAAATCACCTTTATAAGGTAAGAAAGGAAAATGTTTTTTTTAAATATTATGAGCAATAAAGGTTTCAACAATATTCCAAAAATACTGAGTATATTTGCGAGACCAAAATAAATGTGAAATAGTTTCATTACAGCGTTCACATAAACAGCATAACTCAATATCAATTTCACATTTTTGTACAAATATTTTTTGTAGAGTAAACTATATATAAATTAAGATTTTTGATAATTTTGGTAAATTGAGGTAATAAACACTGAGTCCAGTTTACATTATTAAAGATATTGTTCAAATGTGTTTTCCAAGATGCCACCACACTGCACAGTCTCTGGTTGTTAACAAAGAAACTGTTGGTCTATTCTATCCATCACATAATTTACATGTAGTTGTTTCACACACACACACACATACACACATATATTATTTTTTCTTAAATATTTATAGTTAAATCTTGATAATCCCTGACAAAATAGCAATAGGCATTGGAATGTCAGTGCTGCGCGTAATCATATAATGCAATTAGTACGATCTACATCTAAATCTGTTTATCACAGTTATTTATTCATGTACATATCTTTAATTTATCCACTAATCCTCTTATTTCAGTTCAAAGCACATGTATAAATCCATGGATTCACAGTTACTCTGACCTACATACATATGGATCTACAGTACTTATTTTTGTAATAGCTTGCATGCTACCATAAACAATTTACAGTGTTATGTATGTCTAACTTTTTCTAAATATTTTATTTATGTACTTCATTTCTATACTGTTTACTCAGAAACCCATATTATTAAGCCCCCATGTTTCATGTTTGAAGAGATAATTCACCCAAACATGTAAATCTGCTGTTAATTTACTCATTCTCAGATCATCCAAGAGGTATGTCACTTTTTCTTCAGAAGAACTTTAAAGAAACCTTAAAGTGTAAGTGTAAGTTGACAGCTAGCAGCACTTTTAGAGTTAAAAAACATAAACAGGCAATATAAAATCAATACACATGACTAGGGCCAGATGGAATCTGCGGACATTTTTTGCTATTTCTGCACAGAATTTTGGTTAAAATCTGCGGATTTATGAGGAATGATTTTGGGAGTATCATAACTAAAACCTTAACATATGAAATAAAAAGTAATACCTTTTTAATTTGTAATTAATGTTTACAATGCGAATCCAAATAGATGCACTTTATTTGGTAAACAAAGCAAGTCTCTCATATAATATATCCACTAAAAGACAGAAAATATGGCTTTACAAACTATATTGTAAATAAATCATATGAATATTTTCATATTAGTCAATATTATTACTGAAATTAATTTCAAAACTGAATTAATTTCCACACATTTACACAAGTAGATAAACAGAATCAATGATGGGCTAAAAATCTGCGGAAATCTGCGGAATTCTGCGCGAGCAGATTCCATGTGGGCCTACCCATGACTCCTTACAACAAACAGAGGTCTTTTAAAGCAAAATGATTGCTCTATGCAAGAAAATGAACAATATTTACAAGACTTTTTACTTATAATTAGGGCTGTCCAAAAATTAATCGTGATTAATCACATCCAAAATAAAAGTCTAACATAATATTTGTGTGTGTACTGTGTATATTTTATTATGAATATATAAATACACAAATGCATATACTTGATAAAATGTTGGTTTATATTTAGATATCTAAAAAATATATGTGTATGACACAAATTTTACATTTGAATATGATGTAACTACTTTGATGTAACTTTTTTATATATAGTTTTGGCTTCTATGAATGTGTTTATCACATATACATAATAAATATATATAACACACACATATATTATGTCAAAACAAACTTTTATTTTGGATGTGATTAATCACGATTAATTTTTGGACAGCTCTACTTATAATCCAAAGCCATGGATAACAGTCGTGAGCACATTCACAATAGATGGAAGTACAAGCTTTCTGCCACAACATGACAATATCTCAAACTTTAGGAAATTTAAAGAGTCAATGATCATGAAAGTGAATTTAAAAACATACTTTCAATACTGATTTTAGCATTTTAGAATAAAATCCACTTTTATTTTTTATAAATAAGACACCTCACTGAAGATTAAAGGTGATTATGTTGGAAATAATGTTTTTGCACAGACCAATCAGTTCACTTCATTAGATCTCATGTAATTCTGTGCGTTTAATCCAAATCGTATCGCAATCGATGCTATATGAAATATATATGAGCAAATGCGAGCCTGTCGTCTGTGTGTGACAGTCCTACTAGCCAATTGAGTGAGCACACTTTTGCTCTGCCCAATCAGAATTGCACAACCGAACTACACGTGGAATGTCCACAATCAAAGAAACAAACAGGAAAGTGTGGACAAGTGGGGTGATGGTGTCTGCCGCTTCAGAAGCATTAATAGACGAATTCATAACAAAGAAAAACAGCATGTCTTTAAAATTGGAATATTTTGGTTTCAATGTCACAGACACCGAGCAAGAACAGGTCATTTGTAAGAGCTGTCGCAGAATTATTACCACACCACGAGGAAATACAACAACCAGCACCTAAAAAGCACCACAGGCGACTATATGAGTAGTGTCTTGCTAAAAAGTCAACTAAAAGTATTGCCAGTGACACTCAGTCTAGTAGCAAGCAACAGCAAAGTACAATTCCAGAGTTGTTTGCAGCTGTTACACATATGAAAAAACATCACCATTTGAAAAAAGGCACCAGGAGATAGCTAACGCCATAACTCACTACTGTTTGCTCTAGAAAAAATGAGTGTTTAATTTCTGAATATTTAAAAAGTTCATATCTTTTCAGTTCCTTTTTTTAATGAACACTCACTGCATTTTAGCAGTAAGAAATTATGATACAGAATATTGAGATGAAGCTTGACAACAAAATGAAATCACAAATCAAATTGAAATCACAATATCAGTTTGAAATGAAATATTTCTCATTTCACAGCCCTAATCTCATGTATTAATTTAGATTTCCTGTATATGTTTTTTTTTTTATTCTGAACGTGACGGAAGCTGTTGACTTGCATCTTATGAATAACTAATTACCAGTTTCAGAATAGATTGGCTGACGGCGAGCAATTGACTGTAACAAAAAAATCTTTTTAGGGATGCTCCGACTGATCAGCCAGAGATCGGTATCAGCTGATAATCACATTTCATGACTCGATCAGAACTCACTAATGTGGCCGATCTCTTGAATCGATCACAAGTGTTTGTTTACGTGTTTACAAGCAGAGGATATATAACAACTAAAATCTTTTTTACATATAAGAACTGAAAGTTCTGTGTTTTTTACAATAACACAAGTTCATTAGTTCATTCAAATCATTGTCGTTACTTCAATCACGTCGACAAATTCATTGGTTTCTGTTCATTTATAAAACTCTTATTGGAAAAGATCCACTGTATTTACAGTCGCTTCTTAACATTCAGGTAACAAGTCGAAATCTGCGCTCTAGTCATTTTATTAACCTTTGCATACCTAAAGTTCACACTTCTTTTGGTCGTTACTCTTTTCAGTTTTCTGCTGCTGATGCTTGGAATCATCTGCAGCAGACCTTAAAGCTCAGCACTTTCATTCCACTATCATCTTTTAAAAATTTAATCCAGTCAATTGTACAAGATCCCTGTGCTTGTCTTTTAGTTTTTCCTTGGTTTTATATGTTATTACCTGCATTTGTGAAATTGTTATTGTATTGTGTCCCTGCTGCTTCGTATCTGCTTTTTATGTTAGCTCTTGGCCAGGTCGTCATTATAAATGAGAACTGGCTCTCAATTGACTTACCTGGTTAAATAAATGGTTTTATTTTTATTTTTATTATTAAAACCTGGCTAGAAATATTAGAGAAAAAAAACAAAAAAAATCTTTTTGAATATAGAACTTCAATATTTAATAATACAACTTATCATAATACACTTATTGTATGTAACGTTGAAATAAAAGTGGTTTATAGGCCTACACTGTAAAAAATCTGTAATTTTACCGTAAACCGTAAAATAATGGCCGCTAAATTACAGAAATATACCGTAAAAAATAATGCATTTTAAATTAAAGAAAATTAATATTTCTGGTGAATCTCTGTTATTTAACATTGGTCATTTTATGGTAAATTTCTGAAATTTAATGCCCGTTATTTTACGGTATATTTCCGGCACCCCCTTTCCTTTTATTAGTAATGGATTTAGAGGTGTGCATTTTAAGTTCCTATGCATCAAATATGCGCTTCAAACTTCATTGAGACATAAGACATGTTTCCAAATTGCTTTGCTAGTGAGTTTTCTTACCAATTTTATAAATTTGTTTATCTACTATTTTTTTGTAAGCTGCTTCTGATCATTACATGTCCAAACTAAATGGTCATAAGAGACATGCTTAAGGAATTATATGCAACATATTTCATTTATTCTCTTTGGTAGGGTGAGATCTCCACTTAAGTATCATATTAGAGTGAAAATGTGCTTTATGTATTATTAAGCTTAACCTCTGTATCGGCTGCAAAAATCCTGATCGGAGCATCCCTACTAAATTTCCATATCTGCCTGAACTATCCCTTTAACGCAGCAGGGTTTGAATGTCCCCCAGTGGATCGCTTAAGTAATAATACCTTATTTTTTTCTATAGACCCACACATTTATGTATATGCTTTATTACTGTGTGGCCACCAGAGAGCGATATACTCCACAAGTGCCTGAGACACAGAGCCTGAAAAGGCGGTGGCCAGGAAATAATGACTCAACCCTCCACCTTATTGTCTACATGCAGCATTGTCCAGAGGTAGAATATCTCATAGCCACAATTCGCTCGGATTTCACAAATAACCAAACGCCGCAATAATCTCTGCATCCTCTAGTTCAACAACCGATTTAAACCAAAAGCCACTGTAGCGTTTCAGCATTCTGCAAATATACTAACTCAACCATAGTCTCACAAGTGCAAAATAATCTTCGAATACCGAAGCATCTCGGTTGGTTTCCCATTAATCAAGCCCCACACCCAAAAGCAGATTACCAGGAGGCATTTATTGACATTTGCCTTCACCCAAGGACACACATTTATCAGTTTGGAGCGAAGGCATCATTCGTCTCTCCTTCTCCCTGCTGTAACCTCTCCCCATCCCCCCACGGCCAGTGAGGTATGACCATACAGTGCAGGCTGCCTCCTCCCTATAGCTCAGCTCAGCACCATGCCCCATTAATTCAGCACCAAGGAGAGCTGCTAGTGCAGGTACAACCAGCCAGCACTGACCTAAGGAATGACGCTGACACCATGTGTGTGCATGGGTGTGTGTGTCTCTCCCTCTCTGTATGTGTGTCTGTGTGTCTATGTTTCCAGGTTTGTTAAGTGAACAAGGGCGTTTCAGGAGACACTTCAGCCATGCATGTTGCGTGTTTTATATGTTTTCCCCGCACAGCAGTCTGTTCTCCAGGGCTAATGAAGATTAATGAATCTCTCTCCTCTCTTTGGCTCCAGTACTAAAACCTGATGCTTGCTATCACGAGGAATAAATATAGATCGCTGTTGTGAAGCTTTAGGGGGTTTTTCTACTGCAGTCTTACTGGGGATTTTGGTGTCATTTGTTAGGGAGTGTTTTGAAGGATGAGCGGGCTGCACCGATGGGAGTGGACTGGCTCGGAGATGTAATGGACCATCATGCGAGCAATTACATTAAGAGAATTACCGCATTGCGACTGTCATATAAACCCATCCGTGGCTGAGATGCATCCTTGAACTGTGTGCCACTCACTCTGTTGGATGCAACATGTGACATCCAGATGGAGAATTAAAAATAGTTTTTGAGTTGATTGCGTTCACTGTTGCGTTGCTTTTCTTCTCGTCTGCCTCTCCACGTCGAAGGCTTTCAGTTCCTCGACCGGCACTATTGTTTGGCTGCCCCTCCCCCCACGGGCAGGAGAACACCCCCCCACCCCTGCTGCATTACCGAAGAACAAAAGAGAGAGTGTCAGACGCCACCCTCTAGATCTCTTTCACGCCCCAGCCCCCACCTCACTTCCAGATGGGGCTGCCTTTTTTCAGGGTCTCTCTGAACCCCGAGAGTCCTCCAAAATGGACGCGCCCCTCCCCCTCTCCCCAGTCTTCAGCTGCCCGTCATCCACCTGCTCTCTCTCTGCCACGCGCCCGTGCCCAGAGCACGCCCCCTTCCCCGTCCCACCCTCGCAGCCAGCTCCATTCAAAGCGTTAACCACTTGCTTGCTATGGCCTTGCTCCAGGACGTTACTTTTGCAGATGCAAACCTTCTATTTTTATGATATGCAGTCCTTAGAGGCCTGCGGAGAGGGGGGAAGTCGTGCTTGCATATGCAATGAGGGGGATTTTTGGAAATGCTGTGCTTGTCAGCTGCTTTTACTTCAGGATGCAGGTTTTTTCAAGTGACGACTCAATGCTGTGACGCAATGAAGTTCAATCTCATTATGAAATGCATTGATGAACGCAGAAATGAAAATGACTTACTAAAGGTTATTGCCTATAGTAAGTCAATGGGGTCTAAGTTAAGACTGCCATGCTTTCATATTTTTACTACACCACTATTATTGCCAACAGACCTTCATAATGGTATGAATGTGATATTTACAAAACAACAATGCTATTGTCAAATTCCTTTTTAAAATGTTAGTTCAAGCAAAATGTAAAATTCTGTCAATAATTACTCACACTCAAACCCCTGAGACCTTCATCTTCAGGGCACAAATTATTTTAGATAAAATATGAGAGCTTCCTCATCCTCCAAGGACATTAAGGTTCATGAAGTCTAGAAAGGTACAAAATCATCCTCAAAACAGACCATGCGCCTTAGTTCAGTGGTTCATTTAGAATATTATCAAGCTACAAAAATAATTTTGTGCACACATGAAACAAAAATAAAGACTTTATTCAGCAATTTCTTCTCTTTAATGTCAGTATAGGACATGCGTTCAGCACTGTGCAGTGAGGCATGCCTAAAATATCTTAATTTGTGTCCTGAAGATAAACACAAGTCTGGTATTGACATAAAGGTGAGTAATTAATCACAATTAAAATTTTTGGGTGAACTAACCCTTTAATTAGTTTTGTTTGTTTTTGGCCAATGACTCCATCAAAATCTCAGTAAAGCAATGTGATCAAAAACATAAAAAAACATAGTGTTGTGTTGGACTTCCTAGAGTGTCTGACATACAATTGTTTTTCTTTCTTTTCTTTTTTTTATGTAGTCACACATGTCTTTTAAAGGGCACCTATGATGAAAATCATCTTTTGAAAGCTGTTTGGACAGAACTGTGTGTCCACAGGCATATTGGGGTGATATAAACACAATAAGCCTCTTTTTTGTATTTTTTTAATTTCTTGACGTTAAAATAGGATCCAAATCCCTCCAAATTTGAGGTCCACCGCAACGTGACGTAGGAGTGTGGTTTCCCTGCTCACCGAATTAATTGATAGCTGCATATTAACATGTCTCCGTAGTAACATGTATAATAATGACAACAAGAAAGGACGTGCGCAAAGCAACAGGAATTAAAAGATCTGTTCAGCTCTCTGTGATCATCAATCATCATCAAATGTGATCAAGAATGTGTTTTACAAGTTTAAAACATTTTTAAAACAGTGCATGTTTGTTATGAATTACAGCGATTTTACTGTCTTTGCTTCATCAACACAGCCGCGTGTCAGTATAATTATAAGAGAAGACACTTCAATCCCGGTTTGTGGATGTTAAATCAGGTTTATTTTCTACATTAAAATACCAGATATCCATATTGATTAAAGATTGATGCACACTCTGACAGAGACATGGTAACGGTGGGCGGAGAGAACTATTAGAACTATATTCTGAAAGGTTTAATAAATAATCTGATGGGTATTTTGAGCTGAAACTTTACAGACACATTCTGAGACATAAAACTTAAATCTTTAAAAAGGGGTAAAATAGGTGCCCTTTAAGGTCTATCTTTCAAGGTTTTTTTTTTTTTTGTTATTGTTGTTAAATGTTTCCCTACACAAAATAATTGGCATTATACTTGTGAGAGTTACTTCCTTTACAAATACACCAAATTTGTTGTTTGTGCAAGCAGCTTATCACATTATATAGTTATATTTAATGTTAATTAATCTCCTGCTGCTTTAAAAATATTGACATTGTTGCATGTGTAGTAATGAAATTACATTTGACCACCATTACCAGTCAAAATGCTGGTTCATCTAAAATCCAATGTCTAGGTTGTTAAGACAGTCACTGACAGCATCAAATATACGTCCCAGACTCCCAGGAGCTATGTTTTTTTGCCGTTTTTGTTTTCGAAAATCCTTTCGCTGTGTACGCTTTTTGAGATCTCAAATTTCTTTCGCGAATGCCATTGGTGCCTGCTGTTGTCGCGTAAATCCACCATAGGCTGCAGTCGATTGACTGACTGATGACCAGGGCCAGACGGAATCTGCGGACATTTTGTGCTATTTCTGCGGAGAATTTTGTTAAAAATCTGCGGATTTTTACGGAATGATTTTAGGAGTATCATAACTAAAAATTTAAAAGTATGAAATAAAAAGTAATACATTTTTAACTTTTATTTATTGTTTACAATGCAAATCCAATTACATCCGCTTTATTTGGTAAACAAAGCAAGTCTCTCGTATAAAATCTCTTCTAAAAGACAGAAAATAGTACTTTACAAACTGTATTGTAAAAAAAACATGAATATTTTTATATTAATCAATATTTTTACTGAAATTAATTTGAAAACTGAATAAATATAAATTTACACACATTTAAACCAGTAAATAAACAGAATTAATGATGGGCTAAAAATCTGCAGAAATCTGCGCGCGCAGATTCCATGTGGCCCTACTGATGACAGATCAACTGACCCACACTCCTTTTTCGCTAAACCCAGCCATAGTGTTTTCAAAAGCAACCCAGAAAAAGAAAAGCCAACGCGGGAGACTGATTTTTATCACGTTTTCAGATTTTACTTAATTCTCATCTTGTTATTTAGTTGTTTATTTTATTTTTTGGCTTTTATTTTGGTCTTATCTGCTTTCTGGAACCGCTCTTCACCGAACTCGAACCTTGTCGCGGTTAACTCCGCTCCGTGTCTTAAATCAAATGGTATTTGATTTAAGTTTAAAATGGTAAATGCGGAAACGCTGTCCATACGGAGATAAGCAGTCAGCTGGTAAGCAAGGAACAGCGACAGAGAGAATGTTTAGACTGCATATCAGAGGAGAAGATGAGGGATACCAAGTAATGCATGATGACAGAAATCACCAAATGCCAAATAACTAAATGTAATACAGAATGTTACGTTTTCAAATACGTTTTCTGGATAAGCTTGGTTTGTGGCGCCAACTGCTGGACACTCATAGCTTGTTAATCAGAGTTCAAAGTGCACAACCTAAGCATTAACATATCCTCACAGCCAGACTTCTCACATCTTAATACTCACTACAACTCTTCACTCTTAAGTACTTTGGAAAGGGCTACATTTTACTGGTACTTTGAGCAATATTTATAACAAATGCCTTTACTTGCACTACAATGCAATTTTACTTTTACATTAGTACGATGTTTCACTATTTCCACTATTGTTGTTGTGCTATTAGAAACACAATGCTCAATCAATCAAGCAACACAAATCCCAAATTGTTACACATTAGGAAAGGGCACAATGCGTCTAACTCGTAACCGGGCCGCTATTTTAGTAAAAGCTCCTATGGGTCGCATTTCGGGAACATGACAAATGGCCTGTGCAGTCCTATACAGGGCCGGTTGTACTTCCAGCACCCCGACTGTTGCACTCTATCCAGTAAACAACAGCAGAGGTGTGATTTATCAGCCTAACACGTGGAACAAGCCCTGTGCAAAATACTGCATTATTATAAAAGAGGACTCAAGTCTAAATATTGTAGGGTTTGATAGGACGCATTGCCTTTGCATCAACAATAAAAAAAGCATTAATAAGCCTAAGCGTGCATGATTATATGCTTAGTGGCATTGTATATTTTTTGCATTAGCAGTCAAACCTGTGACCCTTTTTTGCATAGTCACCCATAACAGCGGACAGAATATGACTGCGTAGAGCGCTTGTAGATTTAGTTTGTAGATCAGGAACTCACGAGGAGTGTTTGACATAGTCAGTCCACTTATTTTGGAAGCAAATGATTTCAGAATGAGTCACTAAACTTACAATAAGACGAGGGTTTTTGCTGCAGCGGTAAGCAGCGATGCTGAGTGATGCGTGAGGAGGGGGCAGATGCTCATTTGATTGTGTTTCTCTGAAAGCTTTGACACGTTGCATCCTCCGAGCCGTATTTGCTCTTGCCTCCCCCCCCCCGCAGCGCATCCCGAGCCCCCAAGGGAACTGTGCGGAGAGGAGTAGCTATGGCCTGCATCTGTTACGGGGCAGCTGTTGGTCACTTAATGGAATTTGTCCTGTTGCTGATGGGCCAGGGGCAGTGGGAGGTTGGGCTAATGACTCCTGAATCTGCTAAAATCTTGCCAATTACTCAGAGCTGGTGAAATCTATACTGCCGTCTTACCTTCTACTGTCACACTCTGCTTGAGAGCTGATTAGTGATAAAGCAGGATTTATTTGAATGTTTATGGTGTGCGAGTCACATTCCCGCATTTAAGATGGAAAACAGGACTTTTTGTTGTTGTAATTTAGGACTATTATGAGAAAAGATTATTTGGTATGGCCTACTTTGAATGCTAATGTAATGCAAATCACTGTTGTTAGTATTGAGGTGGGATACAGTTAAGTTTGTAGACATGTTTGTGTAATTACAGATGGGGTTTTTTTCTAATAGAAACTAATTACAGTAAATATTATCAGCATTTTTAACTGTAAATACAATGTTAATACAAGCATCCATACAAAAAAAATGCATTGTATTAAATTAATCGTTTAAATGTTAATACATAGTTGTTTATGACACTTAATAATAAGTTAAATGGGCCAATTTGCAATTTAAATTTGTCTAAAATCTCAGTTATTATGAAGACGTAAACAACATGATTTACAAACCTACAAATACTGGCATCTGTGAATCCATTGGATCCTAATAGTGGAAAAGGTTATTTTGTTTACCAAAATTTTATGGTTTACTGAATAGATCTTTAGGAAACCAAAAAATGGTTCTTCACTGTGGAAGATCACTTTCAGAAACCTTTCTACTTAAGAGTGTACTCTTATGTAATAAGACTTACTCATAAGTAATAACTCTGCATGTAATACATAAATAGATAATACATACATAAATACATAATATAAATAGCAGAGCCCTTAATTGTGTTTTTAAAGCAATTGTCTGTCTAGTCAAGTTCAATAGTTTTTAAAAATATCATTGGGACTCTGTTTAACATGTATTAACACATTTATTTAATTACTTAGCTAAGGCTAATTTGTTTAACCAATTATGTTGTGGTGACCTTGTCACAACACCCATTGAAGTTGCTTAGTAAACATACTTAGCGTTTGGTTTTGTTTTCTTTTAATATGGCCTTTTATTTATTAAATATTTATGTAATATCCAAAACCAGGAATGATCATAAATGTAGCATTTTATAAAATCTCTACTTCAAATTTCAATGACTAAATAAACATTATTTGATACTTTATTTGACATGGAATGTAAAATAATATTATTTTATTAATCAAATTGATTTATATTAAATACACCAATAAAGACACACTTAAATTAAATTGGTTCTGGATCAAATGTTGATTTTTCAGTAATTAAGTAAATAAATAAATAAATAAAATATACCCATAAACTAAAAAGAAAATTAACCCAACAATGAAAATTCATTCATTCATTCATTCATTCATTTTCTTTTCAGCTTAGTCCCTTTATTAATCCGAGGTCGCCACAGCGGAATGAACCGCCAACTTTTCCAGCATTTGTTTTACGCAGCAAATGCCCTTCCAGCTGCAACCCATCTCTGGGAAACATCCATACACACTCATTCACACTCATACATGTACCACATATCTTTGCACTGTGGGGGAAACCGGAGCACCCGGAGGAAACCCACGCAACCACCGTGAGACCATGCAAACTACACACAGAAATGCCAACTGACCCTGTCGAGGCTCGAACGAGCGACCTTCTTGCTGTGAGGCGAACGTGCTACTCACAACGCCTTCGTGGCACCCACAATGAAAATTGTCATTATTTATTCACACTCCGTTTGTTCCAAACCTTTATACATTTCTTTCTTCTGTTGAACACAAAAGAAGATATTTTAAAGAATGCTGGAATCTAGTATCCATTGACTTCCATGTTTTTTTTCTCACACTATATAAATCAGCAGCTCTCAATTTACAGCCTTCTTCAAAATATCTTATTATGTGTTCAACGGACGAAAGAAACCTGTAAAGTTTTGCAACAACTTGCGGGAGAGTAAATGATGAGTACAATTTCAATTTTGGTGCATTATACCTTTAAGTGGATTTAAATATGTACTAATGTTTTAATAACAATGTAATACAACTCATTGCACATATAACATATTTTACATTGTTAAAAAAAATATCTGCATCTATCTGCATCTGTAATATTTTTTGTAGTTACATCTATAATTACACTGCTGATTCAAAAACCTATTCCTTTACCAACCCTAAAACCTCATTTCCATAGCAACAAAAGTGTTTTACCCAACAACAAGAACTGGATAAGTACATTGTATCTAACAATTACATTTTTAGACACCTAATATAAAGTTGTACGAAAATATTTTATAGCAGTTGAAAAATGTTGACAAATCAGTGAGAAGTCAGTTTAGTAGGAAATATATCAACACAATGTAACACCAAGAAAAGCTACAAAACATTTAATTGAGCACATTGGATACTTTGGTATCAAATATCTGATGTACAAGGGAACACTGTCTCATTGAATCCAGGAATGTGAGCATTTGCAGTCTTAGTGGAAAGAATTAGTTAGTGTAAATTTATAAAACTATTGCCAGAGAAATCCCTGGCTGCCCTAAAATTAGTATTCTTGACATTCTTCCACTTGCTTTGTTTGAAGACACAAACAGTTTATAAGCCTTTGTATATTACATGCTAATTGATTGCTATTCAATGGACAAGTATTCAGAGTCCATCTTTGTCTCTCTGGATTAATGAATTGTCTTTTTGTATAGCAATAGAAAGACTAATTTACTCAAACAAAAACAAACCTACCAAATAAAAAACACTTATTTAATGAGATCTGGGACTATCTACAGGTTTTAGATCAGAGTGGACTGACTTGTGAGTAATACCAAATAATGTGATCATACCAAAATGTTTAATTGTGTTCATTGAGTTTGACTATGTGACAATATGTAATATTTTAACATATATATTTTTGTTTGTGTTCAATAGTCGCTGCATGTGCTGAAATGTCATTTTCTGTTGGTGTTTTTTAATAGTTTCTCCTCACTTTGGCCTTTTTGTATCTGTTTTTTGTTTCCTGTACAGTATATCGCTCATTTGTCTGGGGTGGTGTGGGTGTTCTTTGATTGGTGTTTGTCAACTGTTGTAGTATAAATGTATAATCAGAATTTTTCTTCTTAATATTTGAAAGCAATATAAAAAAATAAGTGAGTAAAGGATATCATGGATCAAAAATCATGAGTCATAGGTGTCAACTTTTGTGAAAGTGAAAATTCAGATCTATGGATGTATTCATGAAAGCTGAATAAATAAGCTTTCCGTTGATGTATACTGTGTTAGGATAGGGCTATATGTGACTGAGATATCATTGGAGTTTGCATGTTCTCCTCATGTTTGCGTGGGTTTCCTCTGGGTGCTCCGGTTTCTCCCATAAGTCCAAAGACATGCGCTATAGGCAACACAGGCTGATTCTGAAATGTAGTCCCACGTACATTTCTGGAGACTGCACATTATGTAGTCAGAGGTACGTATGGCTGCGTTTCATTTTTTAAACAAATGCTACAGGGCGGTATGACGGCGTTCCTTTTCACGCTTACCAGCTGTGTGCTTACCCTTCTGTGTGGACGACTTTCCTGGTGCAATAAGTTTGTCCTGATAACTCGCCATGTTCGTCGGCAGACTTGAGATGCAGGGAGGAGTTGACCAAGATGGCAGGGTTCAAGTCTGGTGAAGAGCGGTTCCAGAAAGCTGGTAAGACAAAAACAGAATCCAAAAAATCAAATAAACCAGTAAATAACAGGGTGAGAATGTGGTAAAATCTGAAAACGTGGTAAAAATGAGGGGCTTTTATTTTTTTTCTGGATTACTTTTGAAAATTGTTGGTTGGGTCATTCAGTCAGCCAAACAGTCAGTGGACAGTGGTCTCTGGTGGGTTTACGCAAGAACAGAGGCGCGAATGGCACTCGTGAGAGAAATTTGAGATCTCATAAAGCGTACACAGCGGCCTCTCGTGGATTCGCGAAAACAAAAAGTGCAAAAATACGTACCTCCCGGGACGTATTTTGCGGCCTCCAGAAATGTACGTGGGACTACGTTTTCAGAATGAGCCTGGGTTGGCTAGGTGAACTGGGTAAGCTACATTGTCCGTAGTGTATGTGTGTGAATGAGGATGTAAGGGTGTTTCCCAGTAATGAGTTGCAGCTGGAAGGGCATCCGCTGTGTAAAACATATGCTGGATATCTTGCCGGTTCATTCCACTGTGGTGACCTCAGATTAATAAAGATACTAAGCCGAAAAGAAAATAAATGAACGATTGAATAACTATCACTCAAAAAAATCGAAATATTGAGAAAAGCGCCTTAAAAATTGTCTAAACGAAGTGCTCATATGCACATTACTAATTGAAAATTGAGTTTTAATGTATTTACAGTACAAAATTAACAAAATATCATCATGAAACATGATCTTTATCCAAAATAGTCTCATTCAGAAAATACACCCCTATATACATTTCTGGACATCGTGATTTATGCAGCCAGAGGTACATATGGCTGCATTTCATCTTTAAAACAAACGCTACAGGGCGGTGTGATGCTGCCAATGACTTCTGCTTCTTTTCAAGCTACAGTACCAGCTGACCGCTTACCTTTGTATGGACAGCCGTTGTTACCAGTTTGTCCAGTAGCTCGCCATGTATGTCGGCGGACTTGTGACATGGTTGACCACAGCGACGGGGAAAAACGGTTCCAGAAAGCAGGTCAGACAAAAACAAAAGCCAAAAGAAAATAAACAAATAAATAATGGTGAGAATGTAGTAAAATCTGCAAATGTGGTAAAAATCAGGCTGCCGCGAGGGCTTTTCTTTTTCTGGATTGCTTTTGAAAACACTGTCGGTTGGGTCTAGTGAAGTGGGTGGACGGGTCAATTGGTGCTTTTAAAAACATTATTGGTTGGGTTTATACAAAGAGGAGGTTGGGTCAGCCAATTGGTCAGTCAGTCAATCGACAGCTGTCTCTGCTGGATTTACACAAGAACAGCAGGCGCAAATGCCGCTTACAACAGAAATTTGATATCTCAAAGCATTAAGCATTTAAGCATTACCGTTTTCAAGGTATACTGTGGTTTGGGAAAGTCAAGGTTTTAAAACTGCCAAAATGTTCTGATATACGGTTTCTACGCTATATGTACAGTATATGTTTTATTTACGACAACAGTATCACCAGCAGAAAAGATATTCAAAAATGGCATTTTAAATAGTAAAGAAATTAGTGCTTTTGAAAATAATGAAGACAGTCAATAATTTATTTCAATTATTTAGCCTGACATGTTTACTGCATGGGCCTCACAGTGGCGCAGTGGGTAGCACAATCGCCTCACAGCAAGAAGGTTGCTGGTTCAAGCCTCGGCTGGGTCAGTTGGCATTTCTGTTTGGAGTGTGCATGTTCTCCCCTTGTTCGCATGGGTTTCCTCTGGGTCCTCTGGTTTCCCCTCACTAGTCCAAAGACATGCGGTATAGGTGAACTGGGTGAGCTAAATTGGCTGTAGTGTATGTGTGTGTGTGTGTGTATTTACCCAGACATTTACAAAGAATATCTATTTTAGAGCAGTAATCACAATACCGTCAAACCGTGAAAAGGTTATCATACCGTCAGAATCTTAAACCGGCCCATGCCTACAAACCGCACACTGTAGCCTCTGGTGAAATTGCGAACAATAAAAACATACCTCCAGGGACATATTTGGCACTTTCCAGAAAAATATATAGGGGTACATATTCAGAATGAGCCTGGGTTGTCTTGATTGTTAAATGATCAAATATCAATTACATTTTTTTCCTATACAATGTACTGTAAAAGAAATTCACATTTCTTATGCTGTCGTTCAACAAAAATCCTTTAAGTTTATCGTTCTAAGTTTTGAAGTTTGACAAATCGGTTTTACAAATTTAAGTTGATTTAAGTTGCAATTTAAGTGAGAACTGTGTTGTTTCAACTCACTTTAAATAAGTTGTTTAAAATTTTTTTGAATGTGAATTTTTATTTATTGCCAAAAATATACCTGCGCAACTTATGGCTGGTTTTGTAATCCAGGGTCACATTTAAATAAAAAATATATTTTAAAAAAATGAAACGCATTGTACACGTGACAGGCTAATGCAACTGTTAAAGTAACGTGCTGCTGACAATTAAGCAACCATAAGTGCCTTCATCCCAGTACATTGTGTTTTAGAAAGCTTTTGTGCGATCGTCTTTGACTCTAAGACAATAAGCATTACTCAGATTTGCATTACTCTGATTTTTCCCCTCTGACCTTCAGCAAACAGCAACCCCCACAGTCCTGCTCGCCGTCCACGCGAGTTCAAGCAGCCAAATCAATGAGAAGAAAGAGAAGTGGGCCTGTTCCTCCCTCTGCATCTGTCAAGGAGCAGAAGAAGGAGGGGTTCACTCATGGGATGGGGAAGGGAACAATATCAGTCCATCTGTCACAAACAGCCTCATCTCCGCTAAGAAGAAATGTAGCTCTAAAGTAAATCAAACAACATGTTACTCCAGCACATTTGCGCATTATTGATTGCTTGAGCCATAAAGCTGATCAAAGCTCCACCGAGTTCAATTTACAGAGTGTGAGCGCCCTATGCTGACTGATTTGCATTAAAGGGATAGTTGACAATAACAAGAAAATAAATAAATAAAAATATTTTCATTTATTTCTCCTCGAGTAGGTGAGTTTTGCTTCAGCAGAACATTAAAGAAGATTTTCAGCTGAAACCGTGGTCTTTGGCAATTCATAAACCGCAAGTTAATGGCTACAAGATATCTGTACAGGCAAAGCTAAATTAAAACCGTGGCTCCTGCTGATACATTGATGTCGTATGAAATGAAACCATTGGTGTTTAATGGTGCGAACATTACGATCTTTAATATTAGACAAAATTGTACCGAGTGTGTTCACAGCAGTCTGGAGTGAGAGATTGTTGTTGCTTAATGACAAATGAGCGGTCGCAAGTTCACATGTGCGCTGTTTCAAAATCACACATAAAATGGAGGAAAAGAACTGGTGAATGTTTAACAAACTTTAATAATAAACACAAAACAAAAGTACAGTGGAAGCCCCTCAAACAGAACTCCAAACATAGGCTGCGTCCAAAATCACCTACTACTTTTGAATTTGAATTTATTACTTGACCGTTAGAGAAGTACGTTCTATATGGTATGAATGTGAGCAGTATGGATGCAACGCGGATGTACTACATTCGCCATTTTGTCATTATCACGTGACCTACCAGGGTCAGTTGCATCGCTTCACTCCCCTACATGAATTCTCTCGCGGTGCATCATGGGATAGCGTAACGTGCATTGGATGCGCACTTCAGAATCTTGCCAGAAGTAGTAGGTCATCCGGGTACTTCTCGAATACTGTTTTTCGAATTCTATTAATTCGGACCAAATCGGACATATTACTCGGCTCGCATACTGTTTTTTTTTGCATACTATATAGTATGAAAGTATGCAATTTTGGAAGCAGCCATAATGTCATTTACCTCAGTTGTTGTTGCTCCTCCTTTTAAAGGAACAGTTCACCCAAATTTAAAAAAATACCTCATAATTGAGTCACCCTTTAGACATCCTTGATACATTACTTTTTTTTTCTATAAGACGAACGCAGGCGGAAGAGTGTTAAATGTTAGCCTGGCTCTTCCGTGCTATATAATGGTGTTGGATAGTGACCTTTATTTTGAAGCTTCCAAATCTTTCGTCAAACTAACCCATAACGTTTGTCTTCTGAAGCCTATCGGTGTGATTTTGTATCAGAAATATTTCACATTTTTAAATTATAGTGGCTAAATAAAAAAGTTATCCACAACCGACCTTATTCTTCAAGTAAATGTCCATCATTTGAAACGTTTTGCCGTGAGACTTGTGGTCTAATTCACTTCCATCGATTTTTAGACAGTAAAACCAGATTGTTATGCTGCTCGATGTTGCAAATTGATATTTTCATATTATATTATTCTAGTTTTGATGTATAGTCATAAACACACTTGTTTGTGGTGCAAGTAGTTGATTATTCCTAGTCATTTCTCCCATAGGCAACTTTGCATGCAGATGATGAACAAATAAACTAGTTGTTTTGGCATTACTGTAATAACATTACGTTGTATTTAGCCCTTACAAGGCAGCATACATGTGTCTACCCGTCTTACATGATACTGTATATGTCAGTCTTGCATAATGTGTATTGTAAGTGTAATGTGAATGTAAAAAATTGATTTCTATTCTAAAACAGAAACTAACTAACACTAATCTAGTTAGTTAGATTAGTTTGACGATAAATTTGTGTGTGCTTTTGGAAGTTTCAAAAAAAGTAACTAGAGAATGGGAATGTGTCATAACAGTGCAGTGCATTTTGAGTATTTAGAGCAAGGTAGCCTGATTCCCTCTAATTCACTGATCTCTATTGATTTACTGTATCATATATACACTCATCAGCAATAAACTGTTAGTGCTCGGACTACAAATAATGAATAAAATCATATCTGGAACTGTTTTCTTGCTGCAGCTTGTTGATACCCTGTCAGTTATGGATAAACGTGTTCATTTATTTGATCCTTCTCGAGTTACACTTTACCACTGGAGATAGAATGTTATGAAACGTAAATAATCAGCTTCTCAGACACACAAAGGGCCTTTCTAAATGTATATACACATTAGGCAATTTTATTCATAGTGTTTGTGAGATGTTTTTCAAAAGGATATTGCTATAAAACTGCCAGGGTTTTTCTGTGATTTGCAAGTTTACATTGTGCGCTCCTGTGTTTGTCCACAAACATGACCGACCACAATCCCAAAGTAGATTCCCGAGCTATATTGAATGCTACTATACTATACAGCATAGAAGAGTCAGGATTCTATTTAAAACTACTCCAACTGTGATCTGAAGATGGCTTGAAGGTGAGTAAATAATATGGTAATTTTTATTTTTAGGTGAAATATTCCGTTTACCTTCCAGAGTTCCTTCATGGCTCTTGAGTCTTGGCATGGTGCACAGTTGACGCTCATTAATAGTCACCAGCCTCGCTCTGCTCTCATGGTTCCCAGCCCTGCCCCACTCCTCACAATGACTGTTTTTAATACACAATATAAAATGTAATTTACATAAATTAATAACAGTAACAAATAATAATTGGACACAAAATCTGCAAACTGAATACATCAAATACATGTAAAGTACTTTATTACTGTTGACAAATTTGATAAGCTTAATACTACTTTTGTATAGATAACCTGTATCAGGGCTCGAAATTGCGAGTGCATAAAATTGTTGCCGTGTGAAAACGCATGCACGTATTTAGGAGAAATTCATGCAGAATGCATCCTTGCATCAACAAACGACAAACACAGTGCTCAGGAATGGTTTAAAACAGTTGACAAGTCAACTTGCTGCAGTAAACAAATCCTACAATGCCGACCCTGCCTTATTGGCCCACTATGAAATTGACTAAAGCCATTCACCGTAAAGCTGGTGGGACAGAGTTTTCAGGTAACAATGTTTGCCACATCTACACATTTTAAGCATGAGATGTTCTAACGTTATTTAATCCCTCATTTTATCGTCATGATGCTGTCAGTCGTGCGACTGGCACTGCGTTTACCGCAAACAAGCATGCATTCGCTGAGATTAAATTAATATTGCAGCTCATGAAAAGACCAGTATTGCTATTAAGATATGCAAATAATATGTTATTTGTCAATATCATCTGTGCAATATCAGACACCACCCGTGAGAATTTACTCACTTCATCTTATTCACATCAAGCAGCGCATGGAGAGCCGAACGGCACAGGCAGAAATTTTTGTTTCTTTGTTAGTTTTGATTAGTGTTGATTTCAAATGCAATACATCTGTTAATATAAAACTTCTAGTAACGATGCTCATAATTTTTGGTGAGTGCGCCTAAATTTTGGCTGGTGCACCTACACTTTTGAAATTAGGAGCACCAGTGCTAAGCAAAAAGGTTAATTTTGAGCCCTGTGTAGTGTGTGTATGTACAGTATATGCATATTTAAGTGTTCTAACAACTATCTGACAAAAATAAATCAGTTTTATTTTAGAGATATGCACGTTAGACTAAACATTAAGTAAATCAGAAGTCTCCATTCTAATAATACTCTGTACTTATTCTCCCAACTCTCAAAGTGAACTGGGGTATGAATAAATTACGCAGTCCCACATGAAAGATTACTGAAGAAAAAAATACTTTAGTTTTTGAACCATACTGTAGTAATGTACTTGAATTAATCTGTTGTCGTAATTCTACAGTTGCTATGGTAAAAAGTACACAATTACATAGTGTAATATATAAGTAATACAAACAAATTTTCAAATACTGTACTTTTTTTAGAACTGCAATTTTCTACATCCATAGTAGGAGAAACAAATGGGTTCTACACAATTCCTTCAAGCTGTTCCAACACAAATGTACTAGGTTACTTAGACTTAAGTTTACTTATTAGTAGGTGGACTTAACATAAAACAATGAAGTTGTCAAAAACAAAAACTTATGAATTGTGTTGTTTCAACTCATTTTAAATAAGTAGTTCAAACAGCAAAGGTCATTTTTTAAGGTTCAGAATCTTATTCTGGAAATGAATTAAATGTTTACCGTTTTTGTGTGTGTGCTGTATGCTGAATGTTGATGTTTGTTCTAGACACATTTAACACATTTAACACTTTAACCACATTAATGTGCAACATAGACTCATTCTGAAAATGTAGGCCTATGTAGGTTTTTGGAGATTGTGAATTATGTAGCCTGAAGTATGTAGGGCTGGATAAATTTTTTTAAATGAAAGATACAGGGCGGTATAATGCCGTTTCTTTTCGCACTTACTAGCTGTCCGCTTACCTCCATATGGACCGCTTTCCGCCTATTACCAGTTTGTCCAGTTAGCTCACCATATATGTTGATAGACTTGAGACGCAGAGAGGAGATGATCACAATGATGGGGTTCGAGTCCAGTGAAGAACAGTTCCAGAAGGTGGAAAAAAACAGACAAAAACAGAAGCCAAAAAATTAAACAAAGTAAATAACAGGGTGAGGATGTAGTAAAAATCCGACAAGGGCTTTTCTTTCTCTGAACGGCTTTTTAAATTTATCAGTTGGGTTTAGGGAAGTGGTGGGCGGGTCAATCTTTGTTTTTTAAAATACTATTGGCTGGGTTTAGGGAAGGGGGAGGGTGGGTCAGTCAATCATTAAAGGCTCATACACACCGGGCGAAGCATGGATGGTTAGAGTAGCAGCTCTAGCGATGAAGAAATGATTATTGTTCACAAGTGCAATAAACAGCTCCACGTTCATATCGTCTCTGGGCATCTGCGCTCGCATTAACGCCCCATTCACACGAGGCTTCAGCGTCAACGCTTGACAGAGGGCGTGTCTGAAGTTGGGGCTGACGCGATCGTCATAGTAGTAAATGAAATGAGTCAACAATTGGCTACTGTCTGGGCTGGTGTATTTGCATACAGCGATATAATTGGCTGACGCTTCCGTTGGAGCTTGAAAAGTTGAGAAAGTCCTTGTGTCCTTGTTAACGTCCTTGCTACAACAGACCTTTAACGATTGACGCTATGCTTTTAATAAATCAATTTTAACAAATAAAAACACTTACAGGTTGTGGCTCACAATCCACAGCTTGTTCTATTATGGTTAGAACTGATTTTTAGCCGAATCCAGCACTGAACTGAAGCTGTCTTTTGTCAAATGCTATACAGTATATATTTTTTATAATTCTCTGAAACATAATTAAAAATTAAACTGTAAGCACTTTTCTAATTGCGTTGTGCCATTTGGAAGCCCAATTACAGAAACAGAAGAAGCTCTGTGGAAATAGCAGCATTTGGACTCCATTTTAGCTTTCTCTGCTATAACATCACAGCACCTCTGGCCACGACCCTTCGCTGTGCAGGGTGAAGGTGCATAGCCTGAAGCATTTGAGATCTCACCAACCCGGATGTATTTTTTGTAGTCCCCAAAGTTTGTTCGCTGTATGCTTTGCTAAGCTAACTCTGTAAAAGCCAATGTCTCCCTTTGCATTGAACTTTGAGCGTCTTACATTCAGAAATGTTGTTTCACACAGCTACATTTCAAATCAGCTAAAGTTTAAAATATGATATTGTAGTGGACCACCCCTTTAAAGAAACAACATAAACTTGTGAAGTCAAATTTTGTGTTATGTACTTAAGAAAAACTCTTGCTTTGACAATTTAACTTTTAAAAAATTTAAAAAATAGGGAAATGGTTCCACTGAACGATTGTTCATCAAAAATGAAAATGAAACATCAACATCAACATCAACATCAATAAAGATTAGCCTAAATTAAGCTATTTTGGTTTGATTGTTTCAGTTATTTCGAAATGTTATACTTTCATTAAATCAAAGAAATGGGGGGGGGGGGTTACTTTAGAGTGAGTAAATTAACAGCAAATATTCATTTTTAAATTTCTTCATTCTGTTGAACATGAACGAAAATATTTTGAAGGAAGCTGAAACAACTGACTTCCGAAGTAGGAAAGACAATTACTATGGAACTCAACGGTTACAGGTTTCCAGCTATCTTCCTAATATCCTCCACTTGTGTTCAACAGAAGAACGAAACACTAACAGGTTCAGAACAAGTGAAGGATGAATAAATGATGACCGAATTGTCAATTTTGGGTGAACTATCCCTTTAGATGACTGCTAACCACAGATCCCACTCAGTATATGCATTTTAGAAAGTGACACTCAGTGAGCGTAAAGACCTGAAACATGATCCTATGGGATAAAAAACCTCAGCAGCATGTAACACACCCCGGCCTGATGCTTGGCCTCGTAAGTGGGATATTTACCATCTCCCCTCCCCCTCCAAGGCCTCATCCTGCGCTCTCAGTGGCAGGTAGAGCTGCAATCTCAGTCATTCATATTTAATTCTAGCAGAGTTTCCGGCCAGACTAATGCGCTATTGATTGCGAGTCTCCCATTACAGTAGGGCGGGAAGGCAAAGAGAAAGGGGAAAAAAGAATCCAGAAGACCAAAAGCAGGCAGGAGAAAGATGAGGCGGTTCGGGACTGATGATAAATCAGACACCAGCGGGGGGGCAGGGAGCGATCTGACATTTAAGAAATATGGCCGTACTTTTAATAAATAGAAAATGGATGGTTTATGTGCAGTGTTGTGGAGAATTATTTTTAGTCCCAAAGATTTTCGAGGAACCCAGAATTCCATTAAGGTTGAAGCAAGTCAGCGGCGCATGTGTTGAATACAAAAGCGTTCGAATGCATTTAAGTGTAATTAAAGGCAAGTACGCCGACATGTCAGAGGGGCTTTGCTTTGCCTTTCTAGATGTGCTCATTTATGATGCTCGTGCAAGTGATGGAAAAGCAAGAGACAGCGAGCTAGAAGGAAGAGGGCATTCTGGTGCTTTGTGTATTTAAGGTTTTCTCCCTGGATACCAACGCAGACAAGTCGAGATGAAAGATTAATCAGTGAATCTCTATATTTAACAAGGTTGGGTGTAAAACATGCTCTCTAGCAGACATCAGGTCTTCACTCCCACCATCATCATGCGAGACAACGTATAGGGAAGGAACTGGGAAATAGCTTCCGTGTTTATGTCTGTTGCGCCTCGCGCGCTAACATGTGCGTGCCAACACATGCATGGCAAGCAGAAGAGAATCAATAAGTAAAAAGATGACAAGAAACGTCTAAGTCAGATTCTTCCTCCCACCAGCCTGTCTGCTCTAATAATAGCCTGGAGAAAACACAGAAAGGCAGAGGAGGAAAAACAAAGTCAGGGGAGAGAAAATGGCAAATAATGCATGCTGGGCTAAATCAGGCCAATATCCATTACCCGAAAAATGCCCCAGAACTATGGGAAACCGCCGTCCCAAACCAAACGCGACCCCCACCTCCGGCTCCCAGAAGGCCGTGGCACCTCGAGGGTCTGAGAGGGTTTCCCTTAGGCTCCAAGCCCACTAAACGGTGGCAGCACAGGCCCAGAGCATCCATCTCTCACTGCGCTAATCCCATCAGACTCAGCAGCTCCGACTCTCTCTTAAAAGCACAGCGAAATCACATCAGCCTCTGAAAAAAAAAAAACACTCTCTCAAAGCCACGGTGTCGTTTCACATGCAGGAACGTTAGTAGGCTGAATGTGGGAAATGAAAATGAGCTTGCGGACACGCTTGGAATTCTTTATTAATTATGGGTGTTTATTATGACTGCCTAATCTTGAAAGCATTCTTATCACACCTTATCATGCATGCGCTGAAGTGCTAAAGAGAGCGCCAATAAACATGTCCAAAACCCTCTTTCAGGGTTTGCGAGTTGGTACTTGTGAAACTCGATAACCGGCAGCAATTCATCTCATCAGGATTTGAAATTTAGCAGAAATGTATTACAGAAAGCACTTGTTGTGCCTTAAATTTAGACCAATTATTGCATTTATTTATTTTATCTTGACTTTTTATTTATAGATGCTTCAAATCATTTGTTTTCATATATCTACCTAAATTTGCATTATGTATTAAAATACGTTAAATTGAGTTGAGTTGAGCAGTTGTGTACCTAAACAATTTTATAAATTATGAATGTTTTACATTATCTCGATATCTATAGTTCTAAAATAGTGTCATTTTAAAATTAACAGGATATATATATATACATACATACATAAATACACACATATAATTATATATTATATAGTTATATATTATATAGTTAGGGTAATTAGACAAGTCATTGTATAATGGTGGTTTGTTCTGTAAACAATCGCAAAAAAATGGGGACTTATTGACCTTAAAATGATAATATTGACCTAAAAAAAATTGACCTAAAAAAACTGCTTTTACTCTAGCCAAAAACAAATAAGACTTTCTTCAGAAGAAAAAATATAATAGGAAATACAGTAAAAAAATTTAAAGTTAACTAAAAGTTAAACATCATTTTGGAAATATTTGGAAAAAAATATTTTTTTTAACTAAACTTAAATATTTTTTAATAATTTTGACTTCAACTATGTATGTATATTTAGTTACGTTTTTTATTAATTTTTTTTTTAGTTTAAAGCTTTTTTAATTTATTTTAGTAAAAAAAATTTAAAACATTTTTTGAAAATGAGAAATATTTCAACAAACCAGTTTAAATTTTCAGTTAAATATCTGTTTTTAGTTCAGTTAATGTTTACTTTATTTCAAGTAATGTGGTTTGATGTTTTCAGAGTTTTTGTGAAGTGTAATTATCTTGGTCCAAATGTAAACAAATAATTTTATTAATTCATTCATTCATTTTCTTGTCGGCTTAGTCCCTTTATTAATCCGGGGTCACCACAGCGGAATGAATCGCCAACTTATCCAGCATTCTGTTTTTGGATCCTCACCGCCGTTGTCAGTGTCACTACCAGTGTTACACTTACTGAGAAAATATTCATAAAAGTACATGAACTTAAAACAACTTAATTGGCATTTATTAAAATAAACTGCATGTTAATGTAAACACTTTTAGAAATCTGTTTTATTTTTAGTTAGTAATTTTCGTTTTATGATAGCAAGTCTTGAGCTGTATGAATCATGTGCGAACATATTCTCCAGCATTATTTGAACGATCCAACGAGCATCTTAAGTTTCATCTGACCATGTGTGCAGAATCTGAAATGTTTCTTATCATAACATTCAGATTTCTCAGATCTTCACGTGATCTCATAGTTTTGGATCCCACTGTATATATTTTAGATGCACTTTGACTAGTGTGATTTACAGCTTGCACATATTGCGGCACCATAACAAACTCACCATAACAGCATTCTATGAGTCAGGACCCTTCATAAAATACTGTCATAACAAATGCCAAACAGTGTATTGACTATGATTATATGAGCTGTCACGCTCGGCATAGCTGCCTAATGAGATTCCTCTTCATTATATGTTCTTACATCCTGTGCTTGTGCATTCAGTGCGTGAGTGGAGGTCCAAATCGTGCGCAAATCTTAGAGTTACTATTAATTCAGATGATAGTTTTGAAGCACTGCAATACATATTTAAGAATATTCAGGAGTAGTCTGCAGTGCTTATGATTCTGATGACACTGAAATGAAACAGAATGTTTCAGAACAGTGCAGGTTGAAGCATATTAGGTTTTCATTTGCCTGACAATTTATAGGATGATAACCGTCTATATAATACAAGCAATATTGTTATTATGTATTATCTCTAGATTAAGTAGTACAGAAAGCTGCTGACAATGTTATTATCTCATAAGTAATTACTATAAAAAAGACCATTTTAAGGAATGTAAACAAAAACAATGGTCCCAGGTATTTCCTGCTTTCAATTTTTAACTTATGTAGCTTCTGAGAGTCCAAAAACAACCACATATTGATAAATAATGTTATGATAGCTGTTTGTGCAGTGTATTATTTTTCAATATATATGGTGCTGTTTAGCCAATTATAGTTCTGCCATTTTAATAAATGTTAAAAAGAATCATGTGTTTTATTCATTCATTCATTCATTCATTTTCTTGTCGGCTTAGTCCCTTTATTAATCCGGGGTCGCCACAGCGGAATCAACCGCCAACAAATTCAGTTGTGCAGTGTGTTATTTTTCGTTATATATGGTGCTGCTTAGCCAATTACAATTCTGTAATTTTAATAAATGTAAAAAAGAATCATGTGTTTTATTTATTAATAATAATAATAATAATAATAATAATAACAATAATAATAATAATAATAGTAGCGCCACGGTGGCCTAGTGGGTAGCACGATCGCCTCACAGCAAGAAGGTTGCTGGTTCGAGTCTCGGCTGGGTCAGTTGGCATTTCTGTGTGGAGTTTGCATGTTCTCCCCGTGGTTGCGTGGGTTTTCTCCGGGTGCTTCGGTTTCCCCCACAGTCCAAAGACATGTGGTACAGGTGAATTGGGTGAGCTAAATTGTCCATAGTGTGTGTTTGTGAGTGAGTGTGTATGGATGTTTCCCAGAGATGGGTTGCAGCTGGAAGGGCATCCGCTGCGTAAAAACAAAATGCTGGATAAGTTGGCGGTTCATTCCGCTGTGGCGACCCCAGATTAATAAAGGGACTAAGCTGAAAAGAAAATGAATGAATGAATAATAATGGTGATAAACATTTTTTTTTAAAAATCACTATAAAATATTTTATTTAAGTATTGAAAAGTATCGATTTAACAATCAAAATCGATGATATTGTCACAATCACCAGCACTCTAACTTCCAGAGATTGTTGGTAAACACGACTATCACACAACCATTTCACCAGATGATACTAATATATATATATATATA
>CAIGQQ010005419.1:3220544-3249857 GCA_903798035.1 Danio albolineatus
TATTGAACAAATTTGACATTGTAGTATTTTGTTTTTTATATATATATATATATATATATATAGTATCATCTGGTGAAATGGTATATATATATCGTAATATTTATAGCAGAAAAACAAAATACCACAATGTCAAATTTGTTCAATATTGTGCAGGCCTACATTAGATGAGTCAGTACCACAGCCAGGAACTAATCTAACAAAATAATTTAAAATCATAGTGCAAAAATTAAAATGAATGTATTAGGAAAATTATTTAGTTGAAATTTTGTAGTTTGTAAGGTTTATTTTGCCACAACTCATTTGAATTTGAATGTATTATCTAAAGACATTAGGTGACAAAATCACCAAACTCTTACTTCAATAAATATAACTGTTCCATAAAACTGTTTTGTTTCAAAGCACCAAAATGTATAGAGTCATTGATAAAAATATCGATTTTTAAAAGGCGGTGTACTCATTTATGCTGTGCACTGTATAAACATATACTGACTGTAGGAGATGATGTATAGTGTGATGTTTCAAAGTACACACGTTTAGTTGTATACATCCTACCGAGCACGTTTTGATGTATGAAATAACATTACAAGCTTTATCCAAATTAAGCCATTTTAAAACACTGCCAATTGAAAATACAAATCCTGGAAGAAATCGTCTTTAGCGCAGCCATTTGAGCCATTCTAATCCGTTACCTCAGACCATAATAAGGAGGGATAACACTAGCAGTAGCAATGGAACACATCTGTTTCACACAATCATATCTCCTGCGCTGGTGCTAAGCAGATTCAGCGTGATCATAACATGCTTTTCTCCCATAAATGTAAATCTACAATTTGCACATGTAAAACAGACACTTTGGAGTTGTTCGATGAAAAAACAAGTGTATGTTTCTCGGTTTCGTCCACCAGTCATCTTCACAACAACCAGCGTTTGGAAGGCCGTAAAAAAGTCTCCAAAATCAATGATCATTGAAAGAGCACAAGAGAGACTCTTACGCTGTAATGCCACGGGCGACAAAAGCGCCAGTCTCTTAATCGGCTCTTCTGGAGGGGCTCCTGAACATTAAAAATCATCAGTGAAATTACCGAAAGAGCTTCAAGCAACTGCCATGCTTGATCCTCTGCGTCGGGGCGGTGAATAGGTGCTTCAGATGCCCTCTTACCCAGGGGCTGGATTCAGCTGCCCCGCTGCCAGCAGAGACCCCCTAATGAGCCTCTGCAATTAAGCCGGTTTATTCACGCTAAGTGTGAACGGGGCGTGCGCGGAACTGTGGGCAGCTAACAGACCTGGGCTCTTTGTGCCACAAGTGCTGCCTTTATTCGGCTCACAAAGCAGAAGACAACACCCGCACCTATAATGGCGCCCTCGGCCGGGTCTAAGGAAAGTCGCGAGCTGACAGAGCAGAGTGGGCGGGGTTAAGACAGACTGACAGCGGGACTCATCTCCATCCTCTTATTAACGCTTAACGAGTGCCTTCCTCATGCAATATTCATCGCCACTAATATCATCCAAGCTCTGAGCTGAGCTGGCTACTTATGTAAGGCAATTATGTAAAATATCAGACAGGGCCCACACTCAGAATCTGACTGGGGTAGAGACGCGGGACGAGAGCCGAGAGCACGAAGAACTGAAAGTGAAAGGGACCATGAGGGAGGAGAGGACAGAGGGGCAGGACGTGTCAAGATTACCAGAGAACACTTGGCCAGGAATGCACAACTATCGGCGCTCTCCAGATTATCCAAAGGTTAACGAGTTTGAACGCATCTGCCCACTCGCCCATCTCCGATGATTTCCCAAGAACTCATCAAGCAAAATATATATAATTGTGTATATTATGCACAGTAGACAGAGCCACGAGAAAATGCTGTTTTTCTGATCTGCATTACAGCACATTTGCCCGCCAACGACAATACCACCCACTCCGTACCTCGCTGACTCCTGATGCCTGATACCTGCGCGGTGACTGTCTACGATCTGCATAATCAAGAGAACTTGTGTTGAAGACGCGCGCGCGCAACCGTTTCCACAAGGTCACCCAAGGCCGGTGCGGATGTAGGTGAGGTCTCCATAAACAGACTGAAATAAACACATCCTCCGCTGGGAACGACAACCCCCTCACGCCTCATGCATTTCCATAAGCCTACATGCTCTGCGAGCGTCTCTTCCAACTTATGGAGACTCGCACCTATGAAACTGCCAACAACATCCGCATAACAGAGATATACGGAGCGCGCTCCCTCAGGTCAAGGCCCTGTGGGGGTCTGTGCAGAAATAGGTCATTTGTCACACATCAAGTCCTGGGGCAGGAGATGCATTATAGATGAGACCAAACAGCCTGTCTCGGTGAGCTCTACCCACTCCCTGAGACTGGAAATGGGGGGAAGGGAGCTTGAGATAACAACCGCTGCAATCAGTGTGTCGATGTTTAATATCAGCACCAACCAGCAACAATAAGGAGATGCGTGCGTTCACGTTCACATCTCACAAGTCAAGTATCGCCGAACTGGCTTGACATCTACATGACATCCGCTATACACATCTCGTCTGATAAATTAGCAGATATGTCTCATTTTAACGCATTGGCCTTTGTGCCATTATGTAATGTACACATTCAACACATGGTAATTTAGAAACGGTCACATCGAGGCCGTGTTTTGTCCAGAGATGACCTTCACACAGTTACAGCCGCTCTGCATCCACACAAACCGAGGACTTATTCACAGCATCTACTCTGCGTTCTTGGAAATGAGCTACAAGGACGAATAATGTGAAATCAAGAAAGGACAAAATTTGAGTAAGGGGATGAGGGAGAGAGAGAGAGAGAGAGAGAGAGAGAGAGGCAAAGGGAAGCAGAAAGCATGGCTCCTGTCTTTTTCTGCACCCATCTGTTCGGAGTGCAGGTGGAGCTCTATTCACTCAGCTCTGCATGTGTGTTGGGGGGGGCAGGAAGAAAGGGAGGGCAAAAGGAAGAGTGGAGAGATGGTGGGGGGTGGAGGGATGGGGGGCTCTCGGTGATCTCTCCTGAAGGGGATAATGGGAGAGCAGCGCATTGCAATGGCTGCCATGTAGTACCCTCCCTGCACAATTAGCCAATCAGCAGCAAGCTCTGCCAGCCAGAAGGACACATAAAAGAAGAACATTGCAGCAGAGGCACAGAAGGAGCCTGCGAGGAGCTGGGAAATACACACACAACAGCAGAACCACAACACCCTCCCCTGGACACACCCTACTGGGGATCACTGCTTCTCTTTTTTTCTGAACCATCGCCCACGCCACACGGAGAGAAATCTCTCTCTCATCATCATCCTGAAGAAAACCCCCTTCTCCTCATTTTCACACTGCTGAGGAAAACCTACAATCGCACGGGCTGAGATTTCCTGGCGAAGACTGTCCTTTTTCCTTTTTCTTTTTTTTTCTTTTCGTTTGGAAGCTGACATTTGCGTTTCTCGATTCCAAGCCACGGCGTAATATCTGCAAGCCGGCCTGAAGATCTGCAAATCGAAGGACCTAGATCACTATCATCTTTGTACGTCAAGAATGGTTACTGTACGTATAATCTTTTTTTTTTCTTTTGGTCTGTCTAAGATGAGACATAAAATCAATTCGAGCAGCCTCTCAGCATCATTTACAATGCGTGGAAGACATTCAAATAGAGGCAGCGGATATTAAATGTACAAATATGAGCTAGCTAAATGCAAGCTAATTTAGAAATGTGGTCAAACGCAGACTGGCACGTCTAATCGGGGATTCAGTAAACAAGATTAACGATTAGCCCAGTGTATAAGTAATATGATACAGGCATGCGCGAGAGCATCGCTACACCCGAGCTCTCTTCGTTTTCGGAGGAAAATCAAAACATTGCTTTCTCCTGCCGTGCGAACCGTTCGTCATAAACCGTAATACGCAACATACATTTATTTCCACATCCGTTAATTAGCGATAATTAGCCGTTATTAACAAAGAGCGCTGAGGAATTCCTCTCAAATAGCGGAGGTGCGGCGGAGGCAGAGGGGCGTAAGAGGGCACATGCATGCCTGGCTCAAAAAAAGGATGCTCGAGACTGAATCTCAGAGACAAAACACGATGCCTCGGAGGCTGAGAGCCCATCGAGAGGAAAGGCAAAGAAAAGGGTCGAGTCACTCAGAGGGGGAGGGGAGATATTATGCATCCATTGGTTTGGATTGAATCAGGCAGGATGCAATTCCTTGCGATGCTTCGTGAGAGATCGCGAGAGAGGAAAAGGCTAAATGTCACGTATGCAAACGGCTAAATGTCATCTATTTCTTCGCGAGCAGACATTATGTGGACACCGAGAGTGTAAATAAGCAATATGAGGGGGAATACAAAGGCCTTGAGGGAAAGCGTTTTGGGCGTGTCTTCTCGAAAAGAAGACAGCGATGGCACGCGCTCAGAATCACCATCTTCACGTAGATTATCAGCGTGAAAACAATAACAAAACTGCTCATTTAAATACAAGCAGGTGTTTAAAACCCACCCAAAAGAGGATTGACTAAAATATTAAGATCAATGAATGACGTTTAAATCTCCAGGCCTGCTTTAAACGAACCGTGTAGTAAGAGTAATCGCCTTTGTTTCTTTTCAGAGAGATACGTGCTAGTGCAAAACGCTGTCTTCGATAAAATAGCGTTTGTTATTATTAATTTAAAGCTACTTAAAATATACACATTATCCATTAATATTGTTTTCATTTGAGGTTAAAGGCCTATGGTCTTGAAATTATTAAGTGGGATATATATATTTGATTGCTCTGAAGGACAGCCGGTCTTGTTTTATAGTGACCTCAGACAAAAGGCGAGACAAAACGAAGCGCTTGCCTTTCATTTTAATTCTCAATAGACGGTGTGATGAATGAATGAATGAATGAATGACGGGCCCTTCGGCGTGTTGTTCCGCAGTCCTCCGTGAGCACGAGCCTCTACCGCAGTGCCAAGCACATAAAACCGTTGAGTCAGATAACCTTCTCCAGGCGCGTATACACAATTCAAGGACATCACAACGACACACAGCACAACACAACACAACACAACCGCCCAAACGCACGAGCTCATCAATCGCCATTTAAAGGCATGTCAGTCAAAGGAAAAGGCGGCGTTTTTTAAAGCCAGTGCTGTACATTATTTGTATGCTGACTAGCCCGTGCGCACGTTAAAGGATCACAAGGCCTCGTTTTTTTTCATTATTCAAAATATCATCAATTAGTACAGGTCAAAAAACAAGACAATGCAAATTACAATGATTTAAAGACTATTGTCAGTTATACAACTAAATCAATTCATTATAAAATAATAATATTTTATTTAAAAAGGAAAGATGACAATAATTAAATTGTATACAATTTTTTTACGTTTTTATTAATTATGCCAATATTATTATTTATTATAATTGTTATTATTATTATTACTATTACTATTATTATTATTTTTATTATTACTACTATTAAACATTCTTGTCAAATAAGAGTGAAGGCAGTTGCAATGTTCATTGTTCCCGGAGAGTCCCGCAGCCTCTGGCCTCAACACAAAGCGCTACTGTTTACATTAATATTCATAGTGCTGCCATGGTCTCTGTAGAGGAGGAACGGGTGGCTCTTTTGTTCGCTAGTGTCAATACGTTTATTCAGCAAAAAGGAGCTCGGATTTGTGAATGCCCAGCGAGCACACGCGCACTCCAATCAAAGGACGAGAGGATAACGATTTTAAACGATTCGCAAACGTGTTTGTTTGTAAAGACGACATCAAGAGCTTAATGTCCACTTGAAATAAAATGTGCCCGCGGCGCCAAGGATGTTTTGAATGTAGTTGTTCATGTTGAGCCACTCCCGAATTCAGCACTCTGGATAGCGACCAACAGGAGTAGCGGAATAACCACTGGCAGAGCCCTTTCTCTCCGTTAAACGTGTTTCGGCTTTCATTGAAAATATAAAAAGAAGTAACCTTTTTTGCATAAAGTAACGCTGTGCTTGAGAGAATATATAGATATATATGTATTCGCGTGATAAATCAATGATCTTTAGCGCTTCTTTTTATTCGCACGACCGAAATTAAACCAATTCACCAAGAAAAAAAATAACCAACAAAGAGAAGGGTTTATCCGTTCAGTTTTGACTTGTGTCCTGTTGTTTTACAGCTGCCACTGTGATCCCTTAAGCTGCAATGAGAGTGTGGCTAATGCCTTTTGTTTAGGATAATCCTGTAATCTGTTACCGAAACGGCCTATTGACAAGCCAGCGTTCACATCTCAGTCAGGAGGCCCGTCCAGACATGTACATTTATGAATTACAAATGATAAAATTAAGAATTACAAATGATAAAATTAAGATCTGCGTTAGGCGTCAGAAATGTCACGAGCACCCATTCATTTCCCACAGCCAAACGTTAATGGATCATGCTGGGAATCGCTACCCTCGCAGTCTCAAAATTAATGTTGACATGTTGCGTACAGCTACAGATTAGATCAGCCGTATGCTTTATGTGTTTACCTCAGCGGATCTTGAGCAAGATGTGTTTATTTTAAGAAAATGGCTTCCTTGCTGCCTGCACAGGGACATTAAGGAAGTGACGTGAGTTCTTAGTCAAATTGCTTTATCTCATGCTCCTTTCAGGCCTGTGACTTTTTTTATTATTGTTATTTTAAATTAGCATTAGCTGACAGGATGTGTTTGTGATTACAAATAGTGGAAATGTATTTTAATTTACAGCAAGTGCATTATTCTAAGGCCATTATTTGGTAGCAGCTGCTTTTTCTTCCATTTGTGTCAAGCAACAGGACATTTTTCTAAAAAAAAGTCAACTTGAATTTCCCCTACCCTCTGACAGGGCTTGATGGTAATTTCAGCCGACTCTAATTACAGACTCACTAAGAGGAATCTGTGCAGTCATTTATCCTTATCAGCGCGCTGGTGGGAAGGTAATAGGTTTTGCTTATGAGTTGCAGGGTTCTTGTTTGCGTGCGAGTCTGGGTCCTTGTGTAGGCGATGCTGATGCACTGCATTAAATATTGAGGGAGAAGTCTCCCAAAAATAGCAAAGTACAGGCTGGGGCAGGAACGTCAAAGCCCGCTCTGTGGCCACGTTTTTTGTTTCGTAAGACCTATTTTTAATAGCGTAAATTCAGGCTCAGTGGAAGGAACTCCAGCACTATAAGCAGTCTCTCGCCTGTCTCTGCGAGTCATGTATTTTGGGCTGAAGTGCTCTTCCACCTCTACCTCTGCTGTGCTGTGCTGGCGCCAGTATCTGGGCTGTAAGATAGTGTACGTGTCAGTCTGTGTGGCCGAAGAGCCTGTGTGTTGTGTAACTCGCTACATTCGTCGCTGTGGATGGGTGACTTGCCATAGGGAGGTTTACTTCAGTTCACGAATCACATTCGCCCCGATCCTGTCACATTGTGTCAAGACTCGCTCTCTGTGTGTCAACGCATAAACAGTGCTGTTTGAGGTTGAAATTCTGAACTTGAGATATATCCCAGGATATATTGGGGCCGACGCACAGAGCAAATGGTGCCATTTCATTGCCATTTGATTGATCAAACAAACACCCTTTTGCTTGGGTGACAGTGAAATGTCAGATCCATGTTTGCAGTGCTTTAATAACTCGCCTCTCTGAGCTTTCTCCTTGTCAGTGTCAATTTGCCTGAGATATAAATTCCGGCTGCCCCCAAAGCTTATTTTATTAAAAAGCGAACATGCGCACATACATGTGAGGCTTGCTAAAAGTCAAGAAGCCAGCCAATAGCAAGAGTCGTCAGGCTGCTGTTACCTGGGCAACCTGGTTAGAGGTAAGGCTAAAGGCAAGAATAAATCATTCCACTGAAGAGACAGAGCGTTACAGCGAGATGAGAGCAAGAGGCGATGGCGAAGGGAGAACAAAAGAACAGGCTACCCACACTGGTGTAGATCCACCTGTTTGAGCCTAAGATCGTTCAGTTTGATCAGATAGCAGACGATTCAGCTATTTCCAATTGTATTGCTGGAATGAATTCCTAGAAATTGTTTTAATCACCAAAAACTAGGAAGGACACTTGTGGCGGATGATTCTGCCTGTTGATTGTGGGGATTCAACAGAAAGATCACGGATGCATTGTTAATTAAGTCGGTGAGACACCCTGTTCCACCCCAGGGGCCGTTCTGGGGAAAGAGAGCTTTCAGTCAGCTAAAGATGACTAATATGTGAACATATATTACACACGCCAATTTGTACATTCTGGATAGTAACCAGCCCTGGGAAAACATCGAGAAAAATAAACCAACATAGATAGAGCTAAATTCGCCAAATCCCTTATGGTGCGATGCAGAGCGCTGGCTCTGAGAACTTGTGCGTTGTGACAGAAAGCGACCGTTAAAAACTGAAAGTAGCATCTACAACCTGCATACATCTGTTCTTTGAAAATCCCCTGTAGGCCAAATTAAGCATCACGCTGTGCTCCACAGCAACACGGACGAATCAAAAACCCAGACACACAAACACTTTTCACATAAACAAGGTGCCAATGTCATCTTCTCATCTCTATTTGTCTGTAAAATGAGAACTAGTTATGCATTTTCTCCCTGCCTCTGTCATCGGCAGCTAGTGACGTAACACTGTTTGACCCTGCATAGCGTAAAGGGGGCTGGGAATGAGTGAAAGGACTGTGACATCTGCAGGGCCAGGGGCTGATGGAGAGAGCTGAAGTGAGGGAGGAGGTCAGAAGAGGAGGGAGGGTGGGATATTGTCCTCCTCAGGCCCTCTCCCCCTCAGACACATTGATTTTTAACCTCTCAGCGAGGATGCCAAGCATTACACCCCTCAGATTACGGTTCCTCACCCAACCTGTTATGTTTTCCACCTGCAGATAATTAGCACCATGGAAACTCAGGTGTCCAATGGTCCGAGCGGAACCAGCCTGCCTAACGGCCCTGTCATTAGCACTAACGGCGCCACAGACGACAGCAAAACTAACCTAATCGTCAACTACCTGCCTCAGAACATGACCCAGGAGGAGTTCAAGAGCCTCTTTGGCAGCATCGGCGAAATCGAGTCCTGCAAATTGGTCAGAGACAAGATCACAGGTAACCCAAGTCTTGGCTGGGTTGAGCATAATCGGATTAAATCTCCCATTTTTGAGCAAATTCTCAATTTTTCCGCAGGCCAGAGTTTGGGATATGGCTTTGTAAACTATGTGGATCCCAACGACGCCGACAAGGCCATCAACACGCTCAACGGTCTCAAACTGCAGACCAAAACAATCAAGGTAAGAGATCCTCAATCACTTGATGGGGAGGAAGTAGGGAATAAAGCACAGCCCAAGACAGACATGACAGCAGGAGGGGAGGAGAAGAGGGTGGAGCAGGGGGAGGAATCTCAGCGGTGGAGACAAAAGGAGCAAAAGAAAGCAGAAAGTGGAGGTCAGAAAGCAACGGGTTGTGTGCTGAGGTGATTGTGATGGAAATGTAATTAGGGAGAGGCAATGTGAGGCTTGGAGGTCAGCGCAGAGAGCCCCATCTGCCTCCAATCTTGGCTAATTAGGGCCTTCTTTGTCCCCAATTCAGATGGGCTTTGGGGTGGGGAAAGGTCTGCTATAGGGCTTCTGTAAAAGAGAGATTAAACAGTCGGATCTTATCCTCCACCTGATCACCACACATCAAAGATCGTGACAAATCCTAGGCATGGATCAGCAGTTTCTTTAGATTGTGTTTGATTCGCTCATATATGAGCAATTTGTACGATGACCAGGATTCATCCTTAGGACACATCCGGTCTCTTCTGAAACTGACGTACAGAGAATAATGACTGTAGGCGAATGTTATTGGCATAGTTATTTAAACCACCATTGTCCCAATCATCTTGTTTGTTAAGTGCATTCACCAAGCTTCACCGCTGTTATCTGACATTCAGCATCCGTGTGCCCACTGCCCTCAAATCCTTAAGCTGGTCAAATGTCACATTTCTATGTCAATATGGCATTGTTAGAAAGGTAGAGAGTCGATAGCGAGGATGGAAAGGAAGGTTGGAGGGAGGGAGAGGGGGCGCAGGAGCAAAGGCTAGGAGGGAGCCGAATGCCAATGACAGGATTAGGGGCCATATGGGCTGCAGGCACCATCTGTACTGTGGGAGAGACAGGGAGAGGGTTAATTATGGGGCAGCATCCCATCCCTCCAATACATCCCCCCTCTCCAGTCTCTGCTGTACACTCACTCAGTCACCCACACGCTGCACAATTACACCCCTACCTCAATAATACCGCTGCTTAGTCATACTGGCCTGCAAGACGCAAACACGCATATGGTGGAAAAACACATCATTATGCCAAGGTCTGATGGCGAAACATGCACCAACGAGATTGAGAGCCATGCAATGGCTTGGAGCAGATTTAAATGGAATCCTGCATATGATAAAAAAAACTGTTTACTTCGTTAACGTTTTTGGCTGTAATTTCATACATAAAGGTCAAAGATTTAAATATACCCATCCATGTGTTTAAAATTGAAATCAAACGCTTTGTTCTAGAGCTAACCATTAAAGATAAAGGTTATAGACAGAATACATTAATTACTAAATAAGTACTACAAAAGGAGTAAATGGTAAAAAAAAGGCGCCATGCATATTTAGAATATTTTATTCTATTTCATTATATTATGCAATAAAAAGTGACATTGTAGATTATTATATTAGAAAATAGATTATATTTTATTATAAATGTATTAGCAAAATTTTATAGCTGATATACTCTGCTTTAAATAAGTTATAATATATTGTGACATATAAAGTTAAATTCTATCTATCTATCTATCTATCTATCTATCTATCTATCTATCTATCTATCTATCTATCTATCTATCTATCTATCTTTCTATCTATCTATCTATCTATCTATCTATCTATCTATCTATCTATCTATCTATCTATCTATCTATCTATCTATCTATCTATCTATATTAATAAGCAAGTAAAAAAAAGAGTAAGATAAAAAACTGTGTGGCTATATTAAAATAATAAATTATATTTTATTAAATTATATATTTTTTTGTAAAGTAATTAATACATTTGTATCAAAAACACGACAAAACAAAAGTATAAAATATAAAAAGTATACATATTGATTGATTACAGAGCCCACAGCTGAGTATAAAGGTCAATTCTGAAATAATTCTGGATTCTGAAATAACATAACTTCAGTATTTGGTAATATTAACAAACGAATGTATATCAAATGTTATGACTGCATATAACTGCAGTTAGTACAAGACTAATTTGAGTGCCACGTCCTTGTATAAACGAGACCCTATGTGTTATATTTTTGAACAGAAACAATCGTACAACAACATTATTGCACACTATTGTGCATTTTATTTGATTTCTGTCACTTCGTCTATTTTATATTCATGGCTTTTTTTGTGAGGCCGTGTGTGGAGGAGTTGTCAGGGACGCTGGACATCTTGTAATCTGTTTACTTGGTTCGCCGGTTGCCAGAGGAGCAGTTTTCCCTTGAGAGAGAAGACAAAAGAGAGAGACGGAGAAGAGAAGGAGGGGGCCAATCTCTTTATCTCCAAAAACCACATGCGCACAAACTGACTCCATCAATCAAAGTCAAGCGCAAACTCATAAATATACATATTTTATGAGCAAAAATCTGTTCGCTTCTCAAATACCAACTCGACAGGGGATTTTTTTGTTGCTGTAGATAAGAATATAAAAATGAGATGTATATTTGAACGTCAAAACAACTGCCTAATTGGACTTAATATTACATGACGCATCTCGAAGCGGAACAGGTTCTAAACGCTGCTGTCTTGTAGAAAATGGGCGGCTAGGATACCAGCCCTGAGATATCAAATTTTCCTCACGACTCCCTGAGGGAGCTGATCTCAAATCAGTGCAGAGGGTGTGGAAGTGTGAATGCGAGAGTGGGCTCGTGTTTTTGCTGTCAGGAGCACAGTAAAGCTGAAGGAGCATTTAATAAGGGAAGCGGGTTTGGTTGGAGTGAAGTGCGTGTGAGATACGTGGATTTTCAAGGAAGGAGGGATGAGAGAGAGTGGGCGGATGTCTTGGCTTTGAGCGCGGCAGTGCTGTGACACATTTGCTTCGACTACACTTGAAAGTTTGCACTGCCAGGAGTTTTAGGACTGTCACAGCTGTCTTGATGCATGCTTCTTAATATTTCTATTAAAAGAAACCCTAAACTGGAGCTCCTTGTCTTATTTTTTTTATTTTTTGCTGTGTGTGTGTGATGTTAGGTGTCTTACGCCAGGCCCAGCTCAGCTTCCATACGCGATGCCAACCTGTACGTGAGCGGCCTGCCCAAAACCATGAGTCAGAAAGACATGGAGCAGTTGTTTTCCCAGTATGGAAGGATCATCACCTCACGCATCCTGGTAGACCAGGTCACAGGTAAACGTTACCTCACTTCCACTAACAGCGTATGCACCCTGGGGGAGGATTAAAAAGCTAATTAAAGCTCTGGATGTGACGCCAGAAAATAAAGAAAAAAGGATATATGCTTCACAGTTAATGTGAAATCAAAATTGATCCTATTTAAATTTTAATGCGCTTTCTTGGCAGTGTTGTTTAAGGATCATTAAGATAATATAATTATTATTTTTTATTATGAATTGGAATTCATTTGTATATTTTTTCATTTTAATTATAAATTTAATAAATCTTGTTTAAATATTTTTTTATTTTAGCACATTAGATTACACAAAATGGATGATATATTTTTATCTGGTTATGTTTATGTTTTATGTTTTAGTATTGTTTATTTATCAAGTAACAAAAATATTTCAACTATAATAACCCTTGTTCTTGGTCTAATAACTGTCTAATTATGGCATACTGTGCATTAATCAATTTTTCCAAAATAAATTTTACATTTATATTAATGATAAATGTTAAATCACAATCCAAATTCTCAATGTATAAATAAAATGCATTAATATAGGCTACACTCAAAAACACACTGTTCAAACTACTGTTTTTCTTATTAATTATTGTTCAAACTATTGTTCAAACTACTTATTTAAAATGAGTTCAATCAACACAATTCTTGAGTTAATTTGGGACAACTTATAGGTATTATGTTCAATCCACTTCAATTTGTGTTGGGACAACATGAAGGAATTGTGTTTATAGTGCATTATAAAGCAGACCATAAAATGGTGACCATAAGACATTTACCTGGCGGTAATCTGATTTACGGTGCTAACATTGCGTCGCTTTCTGTCCGGAGCAGGTATATCGCGCGGGGTAGGTTTCATTCGGTTCGATAAACGGAACGAAGCAGAGGAGGCCATCAAGGGCCTGAATGGCCAGAAGCCACTGGGTGCAGCCGAGCCCATCACCGTGAAGTTCGCCAACAACCCCAGTCAGAAGACAGGACAGGCTCTGCTTACCCAGCTCTACCAGACAGCCGCTCGCCGCTACACCGGCCCTCTGCACCACCAGACCCAGCGCTTCAGGTACTGCAGCCATGCACACAACACCGCTACCACACCCTACCTATCCTGCCGGCTTTCCTTTAAATTGCAGCACACTCACGCCATCAGGGGGATTTCCACAAATCAAAGTGCTTCTGTCAGTGGCAGCACGTAAATTCTTAAAACAACTGACCGGCTTAGAAATAAAACACTGTGTGTGTGAATCAGTCTTGGCACAGATGCATTCAGAAGCATTCATCGCAGTACAAACATGTGCGCAGTACTCTAGATCCATCGCCTGAGGGCTCTGTAAGCACTGCGTCACTGCTGATTGGAGGATGCGCTCCCCAGTAAAGAGCTCCCCCTGCTGGTTCAAGTGGCTGCATGAAAACGCTTTGCTCTGGTTGTTGGATCTTGCAACTAATATCTTCACCTCCGTCACTCTCCCTCTTGCATTGCAGACTCGACAATTTACTAAACGCCAGCTACGGAGTCAAGAGGTAATTTCCTAAAAAAAAAAAAAAAAAAAAAAAGGTGTCCTTTCAACTTTCAAAAGCATCCATGCCTTAATAAGCTCAAACAAAGTGCCCGGAATATCACCTGCTGACTAAAGCATTAACGTTAGCCATTTGATTTGAGCAAACATCCTTTCAGTAGGCTAGATTGACGTAGCTGATATCACAGCAGGACATTCTGGCATGGCTTTGTTGAACCTTTTTGTTCTTTTGGTTGATTCCTTGATTGAAATGATTTTGTATTTCTGTATTGAACTAACATTATTTTTTTTTTCAGTTTTGGTTGCTTTAATGTCTTTTTTTCCACCAGCATGGACATTCAAGATTCCGTTTTGCGTCTCCTATGTTTGTTCCAATTTTCTGTTGATTTGCCTTCATCCCTCTCTAGGTTTCTGTTTTGCTAAATATCGTGATTTTGTTGGACATTGTGAATTCTGTGGCCTCTATTTTTAACTGGGAATCTGGCTAGTTTGATTGGTCACGACTAGTTGACATGATAGTCGTTTTCTTAAGGCTGTGGAGATCGAGTGTTTCCGGTCCTCAGACAGACATTAAATGGCAGAAACACACGTGATGATGAACGAACTTCAGAATGACACCCATGGTAGCTCTCTTTCTGTCCTCCCCAGATTCTCCCCCATAACCATTGACAGCATGACTAGTCTCGCCGGGGTCAACCTGACCGGGCCCACTGGAGCCGGCTGGTGCATCTTCGTCTACAACCTGTCCCCGGAAGCTGACGAAAGTGTCCTGTGGCAGCTCTTTGGGCCTTTCGGCGCCGTCACAAACGTCAAGGTCATCCGTGACTTCACCACCAACAAATGTAAGGGCTTTGGCTTTGTCACCATGACCAACTACGACGAGGCAGCCATGGCTATCGCCAGTCTGAACGGCTACCGCCTGGGCGACCGCGTGCTGCAGGTCTCCTTCAAGACCAGCAAGCAGCACAAGGCTTGAAGGAAGGCCTAGTCACTACTGCTCTTTAACATGCAGGGGGAGCTACTGAGCTCCCCGTACATTCACTCTACATGGGCCTGGACTGAGTCTCTCTCTAACACGCATTCGACACACACACACACACACACATTTAGTTGTTTTGAACAAAAATACACAAGTAGAGTCGTTTTTTCTTTTCTCTTAACACAACATGCTAGTCCTTCCCAATGTTTGCCTGTATTGAATTAGCAGAGGTGTGAGGCGGGAATGGGGAAATCCAAGAGGAGGGACAGTCTAATGAATGTGACGGAGAATGTCTGCAGAGATTTAATTTAATTCAGGCAAAGTAAGAGAACTGGTCAACGAAAAAGAAAAAAGTTAACTCAAATATGTGCAATTTATCCCGAAATCTTGCCCCAGTAACTCTCCTGTCTGGCTCCAGAGGATGTAGTCACTTTTTTTACACTTGGGCATTTTGAATCAGCGATTTTTTAGAGACAAATGATTAAAAACAGTGTTCTCTTATATATATTATGATATAACTATATATTCAACATTTAAGGTGGTTATAATAGCCAAATATGTAAGCATTTTTCTAGAACTTTGATTACGGTTTCCTGGCTCTACATTAGGTTGCAACCTTGCCTTATGGCACCACACACACCTTACTTGAAGTCCAACCTAACAAACCATGTTAATGGTAATCACAAAATCGAGAGGTCACCCGGGGGTCATCACAATCACCTCAGCCCACCGAAAGACAAATTTCATCACAGAGACACTCGCGCACACACGCACATACGCACACACGCACCTCCGATGGAGGGCATAGCGAAACATCGCAAAACATGGCGACCTAGAATCTCCTTGTATCTTTCCACTCTGAGTTTTACAGGTAGAATTTAGAAATGATTCCACCACATGCAGTTTTCTGTGTAACTAGGGGCAGTTTTCCCATGGCGATGGCATTTGGAATTCTTTTGAAAGTCTTTCAAACCAATTATGAAGACCATCTATAATCTCCAGAGCTTCTTCTCAACAGGTTTAAATGGCTCGGGAGCAGGAAATGCTGTGTGTCAGCTCTTTGAGAAGTTCGTGTTAAAGAAAGTGAGTGCTTTATGGAGGTCAGGGGCCACTTGGATTTGTCGCCCATGCTCTTCATAACCTCTACATTTAGCTCCAGAACTGCGTTATAATCCGCTTTTCCCAAATCAGTTTTAGCAGCCCTTGCATATCTAAACAGCTACATATCAAACATAAAATCAATCTTCGAGTCCTCAAGGCCCTTCCAAGCAAGTCGCAGCCAACCGAGCTACAAATTGTAATTTTTTTCATGTCCTAAATGAAATATTCCCTAGATATAGTAACGACGATGCCCAAGCTGTCCACAGCCCTGTGATAAAAACAAACTAAACTGTTCCATGGGGAGAGACATTGCTGTAAAATCGCAAAACTTCACGTTATATGAAGAAAAGAAATGAAAGATGTAAATGTGTGTTCAAATCAAGTGACATTTTGCTTTTCTAAATAACGCTGTGTTAGCCAAAGAGGACAATGATCTCTTTGAAAGGATTACATTAGAGATTAATATATTTTTATATCTACGAGAAAAAAAAAACAAGACCTTGTGCAACATTTTTACAGATTCTTAAATCGTGGAAATCTTTGGACACACCGCATGGCTTTTATTTTCAGAGTTTTCAACTTTGGGGAGAGAGGGCCAGTCTGCGGTGTTAGGGAGGGGATCGGAGGGTTGGGGACTAAGACTTACATGCAGTGAAACCATTTCATTTTCAGAAAAAACAAAAAAAGAGAAACATACGAAACGTTCAAAAAAAGGATCAGCAGACGGATACATGTACGCATTACGCAGGAACAACAACAACAAAAAAAAAGATAAGAAGGTTTCTCTAAAGTGTAAAATCAAGCGTTGCTTCAATGACGGTGCAGTGAAGCTCTAAATGGCTAAAACACCCAGAGCATTTCATCTCATATCGGCGAGAAGATAAAAAGATGAATCACCTTAACGCTTCAGCATGTTCAGCGCACCAAAAAAAGTTGAATAATTGACATGATACAATGTAGCTGCACTTATAAATGTAATCAAAAATCCATAGTGAATTCTATTCGCCAGTATGTCATCACACAAGGCAATTGTCTATCATTGTACTGTCCAGACTTTTTTCTTTCGTTTAATTTACGCTCCACATATCTTATGTATTCCACGCTCATATCATTGACACCTGATTTTGCTCCTTTGCACAAGCACTAACCAACCAAGGGATCTTAGCTTTGTCACTGATGAAGGGAAAAAGAAAACGCACACGTCCACTTACACACACACACACACACACGCATATCAAAGTGTCTCTAAGCCCTCAACACCATTCCCATGATCGTATCAAAACTGTGACCTAACCCCTCTCAGCTTACACCACATTACTTTTTCTTTCGCTAATGCTAACGCTAACGCAACTCATTCTGGAACTCATCAGTGGTGTGCCCTAGAGGGGACGGAAATCTTAAACGTACAGATAAAATGGTCGACGGCGTGGATAAAGTTACCAGGGCAACCCAGTAGTGCGCCTGGCGACTGAAGAGAAATCTTTAGCTACAAAAACGAACCCTTTAGCTGCACCACTTCCCTCATTCCCTCAGAGAGCCAAGGACAATGGCAGGAAACAAACATACTGCACCGCTTGAGCAACTACAATAATAATCATTAAAAGAAAAAGACAAAAAAACTTTCCTATGGAACAGTAAGTGCAATGTGCTTCGTTTTTATATTGACTGAGAACAAAAGATATATATATTTTTTAAAAAAGAAATTAAACGTCACACTGAAATGGTTTGCAGAATAGTGAAAGGATCAAATGTAACGAACAACAACAAAATGGCAAAAAACGACAAAAAAAATAAACTGAACAAAAAAAAAAAGTGTTAAAACGAACAGATTCAGTAGAAGAATCAAACAAGCACCAAGAGCTCTGGTCTCTAAAAATGTCCATTATCCCTTCCTCCGCCCCCTTATTAGTGCTCTGACCATGCAAGCTAAAACAAACAGCCGTCTATGGTAGCGAAAAGAGCAATTCTAAAAGACCGTGAAAGGAATACTGTCTAAAATATCATCGGTTTTAGCCCATGTTGATTTCAGAGTATCATTTCTTCCTGTAATTTATTGATTTACTTTACATATCAGAATCACATGTTAACTTAGCGTATTTGTGTTGTTGATGTTGCCATAGAGGACACACGTGGGTCGAAGATTTCCTTTTGGTTCCTTTTATTGGGTACGGTTTCTTATATTTGTTTCCATTATTTATACTTAGTTGCTGTTCTTACAGTGTATGCAGGTTTTAGAATTAGTTAGAGTTATTTCCTTTCAATCAAAATGTGTTTAATTGTGTTTGTAAAAGTCTGTGGTAGCTTTCGTTGCAACATAAATAATTTAAACTGAAAAAAAAAAAACTCAATATAGCGCCAATGAACTTGTATTATTTGGGCGACTAAGCTTGTAGTTTTAACTTATTGTTAACTTAAAAACTATTTATTATCATTATTATTATGATTATTATTATTATTGCCTCGTATGAAAGTATGTTTTGTGTATATTTATGGTTTCTTTCATTCTATTTGCAAGTTTAAATACTTTCATTTTGCCAAAATGTGGTTACACCTTTTTCGTTTTTCTTTAAAGGGAACAAATAGAGTAAAAAAAATAAATAAAAAAAACGAACAAAAAAAAACTGCTTTAGAATTACAATTTGGAAAAGTTCTCCATAGGCAAAGAATGCACTGCTATATTAAACTAATTGAAGTGTATAAACATACATGCTGTGTGCTAGATGTTATGCCTTTAATGCCTGTGTTTTGTTTGTCTTGTTAAATGAAAACCTTTTGATTATTTAATCTAATCACAGTCTTGTTTTTCCAACCACGTTCAGAACCCCGTAGTGAGTCAGGGCCCGGGGCGAGGCCCGAGGCAGGGGGGGGCTAGCCGAGGCACGGTCCGGTTAACGGACCCTCAGCCAGGCCTTAGGCTCAGCGATCCTCGCCAAACACCCCTCGTCCCGCTGCCATAGAAAATAAAACAGTCAGCGGGGGGCTCCATCTTTACGGTTAGCAGGCGAAAGCGCAGCGGGGAGACGTGACAGGCGAGGCGCTGAGCTAGATAAAGGGGTCAGTGGTCACTCTGTTTCTCAACCAGTTGTATTTTGTGTCAGTTAATTTAGGAGGGACACAGAGTTACTTAGCAACGTTCTTCTGAAACTATTTTACCAGGAACAACAACAGAACAAAACAAACAACAATAATAACAGCGGAAAAAATATATATGATCAAAAGCAGAACTCCTGATCTCAGTGTCTGTGTGTCACGAATAAAAAAAAAATCTCATACTTCCAAACCTGAACAAACGAACAAAGACAAACACATAACAAAGGGGAAAAAAATAATAATAAACCTTTCAGTTTAGTTTAGGATATTTATTACTGGGATTTCAGCTGAAGACGCTTGAGGACTTTTTCATGGAATTGTTTAATTATTTGTACTTTACATGCCAGAAAAAAATAAAAGATATGAATCTCAGTCTTCTTGTGCCTGTTTTCTTTCTTTTTTTAAAGGGGGATTTGTACATCACGCATGGATGCGTTGATTTAGGGTGAAATCTGAAATCACTTAGTGAAGTTTATAAACAGCTTGATGTTTAACAGCTCCGGATTAAAGCAAAACTTAATGGTAATGTTTAGCATGTAAAACATTAAACTAGTTAGTCAACTAAAAGCTGTTTTGGTCCATTTCTTAATTGTTCAGTATTTATTTTGCGGCATTGTGTGACTAGTGTGTTCACGCTGAAAATTACTAAATAAAAAAAGTGCACTTAATATACTCTGAAAACTACTTCACAGTTTTATCCAACTGCTTACACACGTTTTCAAAACAGTGTCACCATTTTTCAAAACTCTACACACAATTCTCAAAACTGCACACACAAAATGCAAAATGCCTCACATCTCCTTCAATATGTTACACTGCATTCAAAATGCCATAAACACTTGTCAGAATGAAGCATATGCATCAATTGGCAAACACTTCTTTCATAATAGTGAATGTTTGGGTACACCATGTAAACACGGTTGTTCTAAATCTAAAGCTCTTGGCTCTTTCATAGGCTTATATCTACAGTTCAATGCAATCTTCTACAGTGAACATTATCTGCTGAGAGGAGAAACAGGTACGCTGTAAACACCAACGTAATAGGTGTAGAAAATGAAAATATTTATAAGGGCAAACATTACTGCTGTATACAGTAGCTTACAACAAAAACATAAACATACTGAATGGAAAAATGTAAAATAAATAAATAAAAATAAATAAAAACAAAAAGTGAAACAAAAGTAAAGAACATAATTGTGTGTGTGGGGGGTCTCGGGTGGGGGTTGGGGTTGGTGGCATCCATTTCTTAGAGATGCATCATGATGGTATACTGTAGGGTTGGCCATCATACACTTTACAGCACCAGGCTGAGAAAAAAAATACTCATTTTTTTTTTTTCTAAAGGAATTTAGGATTTAGAAAAGGGGTAGACACAAAACTACAAATTGTGAATGACACACCAGTTGTTGTTGTTTTTTTTTTTTTTGGACCAGAACTCCTATTTGACCTATTTATAGGGCTGTACTACAGTTGAGCAGTGATTGATTAGTGATCATCAGTTGAGAAATTAGTGTTTGCACATTTGAGGAGCGTTTGTGTGACATGGTGAATAAGTGTTGCTGTTTGATTGGCTGTGTTTGGGAAAGAAAAGCAAGTGGCTTCCTGTTAGATTTGTGTGTTTTAGGTAGAGAATTGTGTGTAGTGTTTTGAGAAAAGTGTTGTATGCAATGTTTGCAGTTCAAGCCTGAGAAATAGCTTCTGGTTTTGGAGATTTGCTGTGTAGTTTCGCATTTTGAGTGAGATGTTTCAGAAATTGTGTGAAGATTTTGTGTGAAAGCAGTTGGAAAAAACTGTAATATACTCTGAAAACTGACTGGATTAACTGAAAAACAAGCAGAAAATACTCCAGTTCTAGTTGACAAAATCATTTAAAAATGACTTTTAGATGTGAATATTATAAATTTAAACTACTACATTTCTTGAATAAACGTGTGTTATCTAATGTCATTATGATATATAACGTAGAGCGCATAAGCACCAACATAAATCAAATGGTTTTTATTATAAAGTGATTATTTTATTTATTTTCATTTACTCAACAATTACAGTTTTGATTCAACATAGTTTATTTGGATATAACATTAGGCCTAATGATTTAACTTATACAGCACGTGGTAACAAGAAAATTAAGTCACGATCAAGAGAAAACAAGAAAAATATAATAACGCATGGCCTTATTTACTTATTTACTTCCGTATAGTAAACCCTGTCAATTGGCTTTGTTAAAAAATATTGAAACGAGTACGTAATTATTAGTAGCTTAATTAATGACAATTATCTCCCCAACAATTTTTACCATGGTTTTACTACAAATTAAAAAAGAACGAGGTCATTAATTGTTACCACAATTCCATCCATATTACGTTAATCAAGTCAATTGGCCTACACTTTTAACTACAATAAAAAGTATGTTCGTATTGCCAATTTGTTACTACAGTAACTTTACATGTCGTAAACGGTGATTTACACATACAATATGGGTCCGCAATATGCATATAACGTAAAACAAACGGCTTTGACAGCGAGGTTAAGTAAGTTAACGTAAATTAGAAAATGTTGTTTATAACCAAACATCTTTCCGCCATTACTAAGACCTAAAATAAGACCTATCGATAAGTTGTTTGCTTCTTTAACCATACCTTGAAAAAAATGTAGTTTATTTCGTCTCTTGACGGTCGTCACTCGACGTTTAAAAGATGATCGCTTCACTTCCGCTTAAACAGCTAAATCTGTGACGAAACCAGCAAGACCGCGCAAGCGGTATTTATTTATTTATTTTTATTTTTTATTTTTCTTATGACTATGTATGTTATTGACCTTGTTTAAGATGCATCGGTGATCCCTTGAACTTTGTTATAATGATCTTGTATTGTCAGTTCAAGTAATAATAATAATAATAAAAAATAGGTACATCGCAACATAAATGAATAAATAAATTATAATCCTAAATCAAGGTAAATATACTTAACTATATTACATCAAAGTTGCCAAGGGAAATTTCCTAATTTATTTAATAATATTTCAAAATAAAAAGAAAACATTACTTTAAATCATATTAACTAACGCTGTATAAGTTTTTTTTTAAAAGGATAACTTATTACAATAAAACAATCACATTTGTAACACAGTGGAGTTCAATGCTGAATACACTAATCAAGGAGAATCTGCCAGTGACTTGATTTGCTCAACAAACTCTCTGCATTGTCAGGTGACAGTATGTACAGTTCAACAAAATCGGATTCATTTACTCCATTTAATGGAAACATTTCATTTCAGTTAGCTTTAAACAATAAAACAAAGGGCTACATTACATTTGAACTGACAATCTCAGAACCATCCCCATCATTCTCTCTCTTCTCAGATGGGATGGCGGACTAAATCAAAGGTTACCATGGGCCAATTTTGGCCCACAGGCCCTAGTTTGGGCATTTCTGGACTAAATGGATAAAAGTTTCACAGATGAGTTTAACTCATAAAAAGTAGCAAAGCACAAAACCTGTTGGTGACTATTTGACTATTCATCACACATTTAAGAGAAACCAGACATTTTAAAGTGAATGGCTTAAAATCAAAATATGGTAGACCTTAAATTTGGGAAATCAATTAGGATCTTACTACTTCATTGAAAAAAAAAAAAATGAAACAAAGCATATAATAATAAAAAAATCTCTCAACAGGAACAGTTGGACACTTAAGTAACCTTGCCACTGATAAACCATAGTGGAAGTTTACGCTGAACATTCCAAAAAAAAGCACTTCAAATCGGTTTTAAAAATTCAATGACATTTATATATTTATGTATGTTTTTATTTATAATTCGTGGAGGTGGAAGGACACCAATGCCAATGCAGACACCTATATGCTGGATGACACAAAAAAAAAGATTGAAAATATTGGTATATAGCGACTCGTATCACAAAAAAAAGATAAATAAAAAAATTGTATTCACAGAATGTTTCAGATGTAAAGTTGAATTTATTTAAACATTATTCATGGAATGTCAAATGAACAGATATACACCAGTTAAAACAACAACACAAATTACAAGTTATTAAATGCTCCCCTAATTTCCAAACTGCAAAACTGATGGAAGTTTCCCAAACAGCTTGAACAGAGTTAATGTTCCCACAGAGCAACAACCTACAAACCAGAAAAGAGAGAGAACAAATTAATATTAATTTGTGACCACACAAAAAACACAGAAGAACGTAATTCACAATTTGCACTTTATGGTCATAAATTCACCATATGCATTAGGGTAGATGGATTACAAATTTGCAAGCTAAGCCAATTCAAATCTGCAGAAAGTTGCAGTTTTTTTTAACAACCCCAGACAAAATAAATAAATAAATAAATAAAAGTGATTTATATGATCACCATAACAATTAATTTGATTGGTGTTATGTGTTTAATGAAATGTATTTTGTTTAATTATGCAACTCGTTTATCTGACGTAACTACTAATGACATTTCTATTCATATTCATATTTAACACAATACCAATGTTTTAACTGAAATCAATATTTGGTAGAATAATGCCTATTTTCATTCACAACAACTGAAAAACATTTGTTATTTTAGCTAACGGTAAACTGTAAAAAAAAAAAAACTGCTTTAAGTCAGCAAAATGACCAATATTTACCTATTTAAAATCCGGGATAAATGTGCTCAGACATTAATAAAATAAAACAAACATTAAAGGTACAACAGGAGAGTTTGGGAAATGCTAAAATTAGCCTGATAGCTCTGAAAGTCTGTCCAATCCTGAAAATCGTCAAAGCCACGCCTCCTGAATTCTTAACATCACTACAATACATGTCCTAACATTCGCCAGAGAAACCCTCAGAGTTACCCTTAGAAACCCGTACAGTCAGTAATTACAATACCAAACTTTTTTAAAATGTAGGTAGGTTGTTGAACAGTGTCCATGAAGGCACTGATGGCGTAATCCTTTATAGCAGGGGTGCTCAACCCTGTTCCTGGAGAGCCACCCTCCTGCAGATTTCAGGACCCATATCAAACACAACTGCCTGTAATTATCAAGTGCTGTTCAGGTCCTAATTAATTGGTTCAGGTGTGTTTGATCAGGGTGTCTCTCCAGGAACAGGGTTGAGCACCCCTGCTTTATAGGTTTACATCTTGCAGAGGTGTGCAGTTACTTTAAGAAGCAGGTACAGGGTTTCTGCAGGGTTCACCAAGTTAAATTAAAGACATTTAAGACCATTATGAATGAAATTTTAGACTTGTACAGGGCTATATGCTAAGGACCTTTTTTGAACATACCAGTTAGAAATGATTTTCACTTGCCCCGTCAAAAAAATGATTAAAATTTAATACATTTAATAATTCAATAATAATAATAATTCAGTTTGAATATGTTTTATTAATTTTCAGATATATCCATTCACAAACCCTAAAACCCTTTCCATGAATAGAACAAAGCATAGCAATTACTTCAGTCTACAATAATAGGAAAATTAAGATTTAAAAAAAAATATAATATATAAATTAACATGAAAATTAGGGACAAAATGATTGAAGACCTACAACACAACATTTCAGCAGATTTAAGACTTTAAGACCTAAAATTTAGTTTTTGAGATTTAAACATGGCGTCAGGGTGGCGCAGTGGGTAGCACAATCGCCTCACAACAAGAAGGTTGCTGGTTTGAGCACAGCTAGGTCAGTTGGCATTACTGTGTGGAGTTTGCATGTTCTCCCAGTGCTCACGTGGGTTTCCTCCCGGCACTCCGGTTTCCCCCACAGTCCAAAGACATGCGCTATAGGTGAATTGGGTAGGCTAAATTGTCCATAGTGTATGTGTGTGAATGAGGGTGTATGGATGTTTTCCAGTGATGCGTTGCAGCTGGAAGGGCATCCGCTGCGTAAAACATATGTTGGATAAGTTGGAAACCCAGCATTAATAATGTAATGTGTATTTATATAGCACATTTATTGTGTATGGCCATACACCCCAAGTGCTTCACAATCATGAGGGGGGTCTCATCACCACCAGTGTGCAGCATCCACTTGGATGATGCGACGGCAGCCACAGGACAACGGCCCCAGTGCGCTCACCACACACCAGCTATAGGTGGAGAGGAGAGATAGTTATGCAGCCAATTCAGTGGATGGAGATGAATGGGAGGCCATGATGGTTAAGGGCCGAGAGGGTATTTCGCCAGGACACCGGGGTTACACCCCTACTCTTTACAAGAAGTGCCATGGGATTTTTAATGACCACAGAGAGTCAGGACCTCTGTTTAACGTCTCATCCAAAAGACGGCAATAAAGGGACTGACCCGAAAACAAAATGATTGAATGTTAAGACATTAAGACTTTGTAAGACCCCATGCAGTGTTTCCTTTAGGATTTTTTGGCAGCAGTCACAGATCACAGATCTTCCAACTATCTTTGGTGAAGTGCAATTTAGTGTGTTTATGTAATAATAATAATAATAATTCCTTACATTTATATAGCGCTTTTCTGGGCACTCAAAGCGCTTTACACACAATGGGGGGGATCTCCTCATCCACCACCAGTGTGCAGCATCCACCTGGATGACGCGACGGCAGCCATATTGCGCCAGACCGCACACCACACACCAGCTGATTGGTGGAGAGAAGACAGAGTGATGAAGCCAATTAGGATATGGGGATGGTTAGGAGGCCATGATGGACAAAGGCCAATGGGCAGATTTGGCCAGGATGCCGGGGTTAAACCCCTACTCTTTTACGATTTCTGGGATTTTTTACGACCACAGAGAGTCAGGACCTCGGTTTAACGTCTCATCCGAAAGACGGCGCTCACTGAGCAGTATAGACTCCCCGTCGCTATACTGGGGCATTAGGACCCACATAGACCGCAGGTTGGGCGCCCCCTGCTGGCCTCACTAACACCACTTCCGGCAGCAACCGAGCTTTCCCATGTGGTCTCCCATCCAGGTACTGACCGGGCGCAGCCCTGCTTAGCTTAAGTGGGCGACCATGTGAGAGTTGCAGAGAGCTAGCTGCCGGTAACGAGTATGTTGGCAACATTTATCCGATTTGATAGGAATCCATATGAATGTCTCCAATAGACCTACAGAATGGCATTGATGCGTCCTGAGGTGAAGTGAAACGGCCATAAACTCCAGCAAGATTAAGATTAAGAAACTGTGTCCAAAGCTATGTCGTGTTTGCTGGCCTCACGCATCCCTGTCAGTCAGTCAGCATATAACCTTAAAGGGTTAAACAAATGATGCACAGCACTACTACGATTACAGAAAATTTTGCTCTGTTATAATTCACATACCTTTTAATATGTTTTGGTGCAACTATAACACGCTATCAAAAAAAAACAACAATGACTGAATGTTTAGAATAAGAAGCTGTAATGTAGCCGTGGCGGGAATGAATTTTGGTGTGGGACCCCGCCATGGAAGAATGAATGTAGTGGAAACTATGCCGTGGATATCCTGAGGTAGGACAGCCTATCAATGTTCGGACCTAACAATTTGATTGGACAAACTTTTCTTGGTTCTTCTTCCACATTTTAATAAAATGCATATAGATACATCCGGACCACTTAATTTAAAAAGTGACTTTCAACTAACAAAAACTGTTTTGGAAAAGTAACACCTATTGCACCTTTAACATTTGTGCCTAATAACAAACTGAGAACTTTCTCTTCATTTTTCCATAGCTGTATAACATCCAAGACATCCACACTTGTAGACAATTAACACTTTGTGAAAACAAATGAAACAAATAGGTCATAGGTTTGCAATCATTGGCATAACAAATCGACGTTACTCCATTTAAAGACCTACTCTTTATCATTAAATCACTGTAGTTGTTGCTTTAGTTTTTCACATTCACTCTAAAGTGTTGCTAGTAGAAATTATTAGCAAATCAGACTAGCTGTCATCACTATGGCAAACCCCAGACCTCATTACATTTGAAGTGCGAAAAGTCCATCAAAACAATTAAGACTCTATGTATCCTGATAAACAGGCCTTGTTTTTTGTTCTCAGTTAAATGAAGTATGAATTGACTGAGTGTCGCACCGTGCATCAACAAGCAGACTGCGGGGTCTAGAGCTCCGTGTGTCCATGTGGCGAGAGGTCACTGTTGCCTGGCTCTTGGCACACGGCAGGAGTGATGAACTCCATTAGGTATTCACAGCGACTGGGCTCCGATGTGGAGGTCAACACGGTCTCCTTCCCACAAGTCAGCTTCACCTGCCGCACAAAGACACACTCTTAGCTGAAAAGCTCCCGGCGTGAATGGCACAGCGAGGAAATGAAAGAACCGCTACTTACTGTAGTTGATCTGTTTGGACCTTGCCAGCACCCAGTGCCGTGCTCGTACTTCATCGACAAGTACTTGCTATTTTCAGGCCCTGACCAGCTTCCCCATGACCTGGAAATATGAGCAGTTCGCATTAAAGTCTGTCAAACACACCTCATGCTTATGCAAGAGGAAGACAAAGATATGAGATAAAAATAACTAAATAAATAAATGTTAGGTTTTTAAAGGGCACATATGATTAAAATCAACTTCTGGAAGCTGTTTGTTCTGTTTTTGGACAGAACTGTGTATGAGTAGTGTGTCAACAGTCGTATTGGAGTGATAGAAAACCCAACAAGTCTCTTTTTTAAAATTTCCTGATGTTAAAATAAGATCCAAATCTCAGTGACTGAGAGTGACGCTCACCGCAACATGATGTAGGAGTGCGGTTTTTCTCGCCCACTGACCTGATTGACAGGTGCCATGTCTCCATAATAACATGTATACACACTTCCACAGAGCATTTTTTGCAAACATGTTTTCATATGCAAACATATATATGATCAGCTGCACCGAAATAATAAATTTTATAAGTTTAAAACATGTTTTTAAAACATGTTTGTAATAAAGAGAGTAAAATTGCTATGGAATTCTTAACCTCTATAATCACCACTACCGCATGGTGTTAGTAAACGCGTATATGTGTACGTGTGTGTGAGTGTGTGTTACTGGATATGGCATTTGTGTGTGACTCATCATTTCAGAAAGGCTTGAATAGACTTCATCCGAGTCTGTCTTTATCACTAACTGCTGTTTATCTGATGTAACGCAGGTGAAGCAGACATGCACGCCGAAGCAGTGGACGGGAAAAACAGCTCATTTGGATTTAAAGCCACAGGCTACAAAAACAGCTAATTAGTTATCAGAAACTAAAATGGGCAGATTCTACATTATATAATAAATAATCTGAACGGTATTGTGAGCTGAAACTTTACAGACAAATTCTGGAGACACATTCTGATCTCACATCTTGTAAAAGGAGTAAAATAGGTGCCCTTTAAGCAATTTGAAGCTAGTTTCCTATAGTGAATGTTTAACAGGGATGCACCAACATTAAAATTTTGGTCCAATGATTTCCATGATTGCTGTCTTAAAGTCTGTTTGTACCGGAAGTTACGTATTTTAGTATGTTGATGTACTTCCAACTAAAACAGTGTATTGTGTAGGGGGCAGGGCCTCCATTTCGCACGTCACTCCCTCATAGAAAATGATAAGAGTGATGTGGTTAAAAAAATTTGTGGCTGAAGTCACCAAACTTTTCAAGATCATCAAAAACATTGATTTCTGTGGATTGACTTGTGTGGTTTAATTGTTCACCTAAAGACTAATGTGTGCTAGCAAAATTAACACTGTACATCCTGATTTCCTGCAGACTTTTATATGAATACATAAATTTAATTTGCCGAGTTGATCTGAATCACGTTTTAGAATTTTATTGGCAAAAACCTACATGACACAATGCACACAGAAATCCAATTCAAAATCCTACTAATACATCTACTGTACAGTTGTTCAAATAAACCTTTGATTTTACTTAAAGAAATTATGATGGAATTATATTACAAATGTGCAGTAGAATGGAAAATAGCAATAGTAAAACTTTGGAAAATAGTTATTTATATAGTTTGTGCACAGACATATACTGTACATATCTCTATCTGTTATATAGTAAGAGTACATGTGTTAATTTTATTCATTTATATATTTTTAAAGCCAAATTAGCAGCATTGGTTAAATACATGGCAACATAGTTATTAAAGGTCAGGTGAAATTAAAATAAAGCTTTATAGATGTTAGCATCAGTATGTTAGATAAGTATATCTATAAGCTACTGTGCTCCAAAACAGTGACAAAACTCATGTTTAGAAAAGCTAACTAATATAAACATCCAATACATAAATATATATATATAT
>CAIGQQ010005419.1:3254857-3279394 GCA_903798035.1 Danio albolineatus
ATTGTGGGTTTTGGGTTAGGGTTCGGTTAGACGTTAATAAAATAAAATTCATGGATAATTTAATAAATAATAACTTCAGGCCGCATAACCTTCAAAAACAATAAACAATAAATACGCAAATATATAAATAAATGAGTAAATTAATCCATAAATTCTTGCATAAATAAACATGAAATAAATAAATATGCAAATAAATAAATGTATGTTAAAAGTATAATTTTATTAAATAAATTTATATTATTTCCCAGAGATGGGTTGTGGCTGGAAGGGCATCCGCTGCGTAAAACAAATGCTGGATAAGTTGGCGATTCATTCCGCTGTGGCGACTCCGGATTAATAAAGGGACTAAGCCGAAAAGAAAATGAATGAATGAATGAATGAAATTTTTATTAAAATTACAATTAAATAATTAATAGTGCGGGCAGGTAAATAATTAAATAAATTATTCGAATGTTGGTGGAATAAGAAACGCTAAACTGAACCTTTATTTTTCCCCCTTTCAAAAGTTTATTCACTCTGAAACGTACATATTTGCGTATTTACTTTTCATCAGGTTAAGATAATGAGAGGGTGTCTGTCAATCATCAGAAGCCAGTCAAAGAAATCCAATGCACAAGATACCCTGTCATTAGCATGTTGACCTGAGGAAAAGTAAATTCGCTACTACGTTCAAGAATGAATAAACGTTTGAAAGGGGGAAAAATAAACTTCCAGTTTAGCATTTTCTTATCCCCCCAACATTCGTGTAATTTATTCAGTTATTTGTTATATCATTTTATAATGTAATTTTTATATACATTTATTTATTTGCATATTTATTTATTTAATGTTTTATTCATGCAGGAATTTGTGGATTTTTATATAGAGATATTTATGTATTTGCTGCTGCTCACCAGATGTAGAAGGTGACTGGTCTAACCGTTGTGTGGTTGACATTTTCCTGGTTATTGCCCAAAGTTCAGACTGCCAAAACTGCCAAGTTTTTAAATTATTTTTGCAGGTTTCGTCCTCCATAGCCGTAGCTGTATCTTCGCGTTAACCACCAAACTCGTAATTAATTTCCTATAGTTTCATCAATTACGTTTGGCGTGTATCAATTATTATTAATGATAGCAATAATAGTAATAATAATAATAATATTACGTTAAAGTTGTGTGTAATAGTATGTAATGCCATTGCTTCTAATAGTCATGTCTTTATTTAAATGCTTGCATGAACAGTTTTTTTGTTGTTGTTTCTAAATGTGTGGTACTCAAATCTATTACTGAAAACATTTTTCATGTTTTGCAGAAATAAGCTAAAACAAGCGAAATCTTGTTCAGATTCCCGTATTAAACCTCCAATGACTACGTTGCCCACAATGCTCCATTCCTCAACTTGAATCCACCAATCAAATGAGAACACCGCTCATCTTGTTGACGTACGACGGGGTGCAAGAGCTCTCTACGGAAGTAGGTGAAGAAGGACTGTTTTACAATGAATATTTTTAAATTTCCTTAACTAATATACAAACTCACATTTAATGTATGCCTCTTATATTAAAACGCAACACTTTCAATCGCAATACTGTAGTGCTTTGCATTTTAAATCGCTATTTAAGTTCATTGAGTTGTCCGTGTGTGCGGAAGCCATTTCAGATTGAATTAACTAGGAAGATGCCAACTAGACATCTTAAAGACGGGTTTGGCGTCCATCATCAGGCTCAAAAAATATATTAATTCGTTAAGCCCTTTTGGTAAACTTTGATAAATGAGACGTGTGTTAATAAAGGGATATTATTGTGTTGAGTTGAACAATGTTTTGTGCAGTCTTTGTACTCCAAGGTCACGCGCCTCCAGTGGGAGTCTGTGTTTGTTCCTGCAGTTCTGAAGGCATCATGACCTGCGTGCATCTACTGTTGACTTTGGTCTTTGCTGTGAGTTTGGGGACGCCTGTAGAAGTCCACCGACCACGAGGAGTGCCACTGTCAAGTACAGTCACATCTTGCATATTAATCTCCAACTGATTTGCATGCAATTCTGGTTGAACTTGTTTGACGCTTTCTTTTTTTTGTTGTTGTTGCTTGAATACATAAAGAGAAGCCGTTTTATGAGGAGAACAAGCCTTTCACCTGCCTCGATGGATCCAAGACCATTCCCTTTGACCAAGTGAATGATGACTACTGTGACTGCAAAGATGGTTCAGACGAGCCAGGTGCTTACAGAAATATTTTGTCTTTAGTGTTCATGTAAGATTGGAAGTCATTTAAAAAGAAAGTTCATTCAAAAATGACACACCTGGCATTTTACTCACCCTTGACTAGAATGTTGAAAATCTGTAAAGACTGACATCCATTGTTGGGAAAACACAACGGACGTCAGTCTTTACAGGTTCAGTTGAAAAAAAAAAAGTGTTTGGGTACAAGTCAAGCATGAGTAGATGAGGATGATGATGATGATGATGATTATTTTTGGCCAGACTATGCCTTTAAGGCTGCGGTCACGCTGCTCTTTTCGCCCTCATAGACTTTCATTCATACACATGCGAATGTGACAGATTGGAATCGCAAGCTTGTGAGACAAAAGCTTGGTGAACTCTAACCTGCAAAATCGCATCATGTAACTGCGTGAGACCAATCGAAGATCAGAACGTGACCTCTCTGCACTGAAATGTAAAATATGACTAAGCTAATCAAGGTCTTAAAATATTTAATTGAAACCTCCAGGTAACTGTTCAAAAAATGAAAATATTGATAACTTCCTAATTGATAATTTCAGTGCATTAAACTAATCAAAAATTGTTGTGATAGATTTACAGTAGAAAATTAACAACATATTTCATGTAATATGATCTTCTTTACATAATCTTATTTTTTTTTGTCATAAAAGAACAATCTTTAATTTTGTCCTATACATACATTGTTGGCTCTCCGCTTGTTAAGCCGTGATGTATGAAATACAGTTTCATGGTCCAAGTATCTACTCATTGGAATTGAGAAAATATTTGTTCAGTTTTAGTACACTTTTCTAGTCATAACACAATAAAGTGAATTTTACATAAAATTATGGTGAACACAACATTCTCTGGATTAGCTGCATCACAGACATCAATATTTTAACAATATCTAAATTATAAATTAATCACTTTCTGACCATCGGATATTAGGCATGGATATATAATGCGATCATGATTTTTGAAAGTATTATAGTGCTTTGTAAATTCTTATTACCATTTGTTGAGCCTCCCCATACAGTTTAATAGAGCGCTTGGACCTGAAAGTTGCTTTGCGTGACATCACACTTAACGAGCGGATTGCCAAAAATATACTTGTGCAACATAAGATGTGTGGTCCTTGTAACAAATGTGGTTATTTTATTGGCTTGTGTTTTTGAAATCAGTATAATCTTAGTTATCTTAAGCTTAGTTATTGAGATACTTTTTGTTACTTGGCTACTTGTTGTTTGTCGCCAAACAGAATCTTCAGTTTTGGCTCAGAATTTTGATTTCGATGCAAAATGTAGTTCTGTGGTGTGATGGAGATAATCAGGGTTTGTCTATCCGCAGGCACCGCTGCTTGTCCCAATGGCAAATTCCATTGCACCAATGCTGGTTACAAGCCCACCTTTATCCCGTCCTCTCGTATTAATGATGGCATCTGTGGTAAGATGAGACTACATCTGGATGTTTCTCCTCAACAATGTTCAGTGTGATTTGTATTTAAAATGATTTTCTTTTCCTAGATTGCTGCGATACTACTGATGAATACAACAGCGGAGCCAAATGTGAAAATACCTGCAAGTAAGTAACTGTTTAAAGAGAGAAGCACATTAGGAACCAGTTACATAGGACACAATTATGTCCTCACTGACATGTATATCGACCAAATGAATATCTTTAACCATCGTACTGTCTCTTAAGGTCTATGCAATCTGAAGTCTGAAATTTTTCTGTGTCTGTTTTTATCATAGTCGTGTGTGAAAAAATAACTTGCACACTGAGTCCGATTCGTATTAATTAATCCATTACGAAAAAAACGCAAAACATTTCAGAGTCAGTTCAAGCAGTGATAATTTGTTCTCTCTCTTCTCCAAAGTAGATAAAGGAATAGGCTGCGTATTATTCATCCAATGCTAGCCTACATGGAGAGCAAGGAGAGTTCATTATCAAACATCTGTGCTGGTTTATCCCCAAATGCAAAGTTTATTATAGGAAATCAGCGGAATTTTGAAACATTGCTTGTGGTAATTCACACATTCACGTACGCAAACAAATCTTGATGAGAAACTAGCAATTCCTGTAAACAGATGGTGGCCTTGATGATGTGTCGAAGCAACGGACCGAATGCAGACCCTGCTTTCTATTGTAATGTTTATGGGCAGTACGTCAAATGTATGGACACATACACACCAAACAGCAGCAGCAGGGCAGAGGTGTGCCTGTCACTGAATCCAGTCATGGGTTCTCAACTGTCCACCACATTCTATCTTTATTTCATGCTCTAGGTTTATCATAAAATGATCGTAGCTCAATTTAAAAAAAAATTGCGGCAGATAGACGAAAGTGGCTCTCTTTTGTTACCAAATCAAACGATTCTGTAAAAGCAGAACGACCACGACGTGCATGCATCTTTCCATTTTGGCGCCTTGGCTTTTGTGGCCGTCAGCCATTAACAGCTGTACACACAACAGCAGCTTGATGCCGCAAGCGTACCGGGGTTTAGAACGAAAAAATACAAGGTGAACACTTAGGTGGGATAATCAAAAAACGTGAAAGCACTACTGATGGGTTGTTCTCGAACGATTCATTTATTTTGAATGAATCTTTTATGTGACACGAGAACGATGAGTCCTCTCATGGAGTGATTCATTCATTCCCACGTGCGCACTTTTGTGCAGGTAGAGAAGATTAGTTCATTTTTCGAGTCCTGTATCAGGTTTGAGTCATTCGTTCATCACGTGAAAGACAGAAGCCAATCATACGCTTTTAGAGTAGGAAAAAGATTTGATCCGTTCATCACTCGAGTCCTCGGGTTTGAGTCATCTCATTATATGGTGTCATGTGATTAACGGACAACTGAAAAACTGGAAGACTCAGAAGGTGAACTAATCATGGGTGTTTCTGACTGTGTGCATTGGTTAAGCTCATATGGGACCATCAGTGTCAGGTGAACGAACGACTCAAATTTAAAGACATGACAAAAGAGGTGAGCAGAGCTATTGAAGGACTATTTTCTCTTTTTTAGTAGCATTACATTGTACAGTAGTATTCTAGTTATAACTTGTAGTGTGATCAAAGTTTGGGCTAGTTGTAAATGTGTTTGGAAGCATCTTATAAGATTGTAATGTTATTTTGGCAAATCGAACAAAATGACTCAAACATATTCGTTCATCTCGATGAATGAGACTCAAAGGTCAGAGTGAGTAAAATGATTCAAACTTCCCATCACTAGAAAGCACCCTAAATGTTTTAATAAGCTATCAAAGTTAATATCTAAATAGCTTACATTTAAACTGTTTTTAAAGTGCTTTGAAATGTGCTTTAAAAAAAAAAAAAGACTTCTTAGCTGAAACATGAAGCATTTGATTGTTTACACATTTAAAGAGAAACTGAAGTACTTTTGATTTTTATTGTCAAAAAAATCCTTTTATATGGAAGCGGCAAACTGCAAGTGTAGATGTTTACATCTTCTTAATGTAAATTTTGACACTGTTTTGGAGCACACTTGCTTATATATGTCTATAAAACCAGGGTGTGAATTACAGGAGGGTTTGAGGGAATTGACCACCCTAATTAATGCTTGATCCCTCCTAAAGGACATCAGAACAAGATGTTTGTGGGAATCAGCCCTTTAATAGTGAGAAATAGCTTTCTTTTGTCTTTAATCTATATCTTAATTATTATTAATAATAAAAAATTGTAATGTAAATGTACATTTAACTCCCCTTGTATAACGGTTCATACATTTGGGAATGTGTAATCACACCAATTGATGCTAGGGAAAAGAGTCATTCAACAGTCTGAAACTGGCAGATCTAGAACACAGATAGACATCTTCTTGTAAATTAGGTGGTTATAGCTATATGTAAAATTAGACACAAGTTGTATAGTTTCACCCACAGTAACCTTTAAAGTAGCTAATCAGTCACTAAATATCCGTCAGAACACTGAAAATGTATGTTTTATTAAATAATTCGATTTAATTTAAATACATTCATAAATTTGATTCACTGAAGCATGTGCTAACCAACTACTACCGAAGAAATTGAGCCCACAAGTAGCACACTGCTTAGAGCTAACATGCTGATACTAACATCTAAATAGGTATTTTGATTTCACAGGACCTTTAACATGGAAATGCAGGTCTTTAACTACAGGAATGTTTTATGTTTAATTAGTTGTATGAGAACTGCTAATAAAAAGCCACACACAATTTCATGCACTTTACGTTCTAAAATATAATCCTTTTCTTTATTGGTGTAAAATAATATGTGAGATTTGTCTGGTTTTCAGGGAACTGGGACGTAAAGAGAGGGAGGTCCTGCAAAAGATGGCTGAGATCACCAAAGAGGGCTTCCTCCTCAAACAGCAGCTCATCGAGGAAGCCAAGAAAGGACGAGGAGAAAAACAGGCACGATTCGCTTTATATGACTGCGCTTGTCAGACCAACGTCTTAAAATGATTTGAATTCCTACATTTGTTTGTTCAGCTGATAGTTTTGTAAATATCTTAAATGTCTGTGCATTCATATAAAATGCTGTATTCAGATATTGCTTATTTTTGATATATGACATTAAAGTATTGCTTCTAAACACTGCGGTTTTAAAAGTGAAAGTGTAAGGTTTGGAGGAAATTAAAATGTTGTCATCTGTGTAGAGCAAAGTGACTGAAATGCAGGACAATAAGAAACAGCTTGAGGAGAAGGTTGAAGCACTGAGGACGGTGAAAGAAACAGCAGAGCAGCCTGAGAGGGAAGCTAAAGAGCGCCATCTCAAGGCCTGGGAAGGTAAATGCAGCTCTTTAAATTCAAGTCAAAGCTAATATGTATATATTTTTTTTCAAGCCAGACAGCATCACCCCATGCTAAAAACTACAGAATTCTTCAGTTTTTGATGTTTATATTAAGTCTGTAGCGTTTAATTTTGTTCAAAATCATTCAAGCGTTAATGATAGGAAAGAATGACTTGCTGTGTTTAGTTTTTCATCATTATTTACATCTAATCTGTGTTTTGTCTGAATTCCAGAACAAAAGGCTGCTATTCGCTTGGTGAAAGACAAAGCTAAAATGGCTGAAGCGTTTTTAGAGCTGGATGATAATGCAGATGGCTTGTAAGTGCCAGCGAATATGTTGTTTTTTCTGTCTTTTTCTCATTGCGTGTATGATAAATGAACATAAAATGGCCTTGTTTCTGTGTGTCAGAGTGTCTGTCTCTGAGCTTCAGTCTCATGCGGAGTTGGATCCAGATGCTGACGGCACACTTTCTGAAGCTGAGGCCAAGGTATTTTGAGTATCTCAGATAAAATGCACAACTAATTAAAATGTTTAATTAATTTTAATTTATGTTTTTTTAACTGCAAATTGCAATAGGTTTAGATTTCTGTGTTTTTGTGATTTGTTTAGGGTCTGATGGGAGGAGTCGAGCAGGTGGATACAGCAACATTTGAGAGTGTTTGGGAAAACATTAAAGACAAGTACCACTCAGAGGTAAGACAAAAAGCAGACTTTTTTTTTACTATTGTAATAGCTAAATTACAAATCATATTAGGAAAATTCCACTTTCTACACATTTAAAAAAAATAATAAAGTTTCCATATTGTAATGAAATAATGTACTTTACTGGCATTATGTCTCATAATTTTACACCAGTTTTTTTTTTTAAAACAACATTTCAGTTTTCTCCGAGCAATTCCATGCAAATGTCAACCTTGCCATGAAAAAATTTAGTTGTCATCATAAATAGCGAAACCCTTGTATTTTACAGTGCTGTACAAATACTCAAATGTCTCGGTCAATGTTTTCAAACAATTATATTTGATTTACCAAAATCTCACAAGTGGAAATTTTACATCCGTCACATCCATAACGAAATAACGAAGCTTTTTCTTTATAAATGCAAAAATGTAAATCAAAATAAAACCAACCATTTTTGTTCTATAGAGAGCCGACACCATCCTTGTGATTATCTTTATTTCTTTTGGATTGTGCGGTTTAAACCACAGAATTTCTACGAAGTATGTTATATACTGTAAACTCGCAGACTTTTTTTCGTCACATCCATAACACATGTTTATTTTCCTCATTTAAAATATAAAAATTGTTTTCAGACGGATATTTTTCTGATCCCATAATTCTGTGTATATTTGTTTTGGAAAATGTAAGCAGATGTTTCAATATAATGTTAACATATACCTTATCGGTGCGTTTATGTTTTAAATTTTTACTGCAAATGTCACATCCATAACGCTGGAATTGCTCCTTTGTATTTAAGTAAATTGTTCTGCAAGTAAGTCAACTCGTTCTGCTTCAGTCAGTTAGATTTTGGAACGTGTTAGATTAAAGGATTCTTGCATTCACCAAGTCTTGATCTAAAAAAAAAAAAAACTAAAAAGGTAAAAATAACTATAATAGAAAACAGCTAAAAATTGACACCATGCTCAATCGGGACTAATGGGCTCAGAGTGTGCCAAGAAAATATCCCCCACACCATTTCACCACCACCAGCCTGAACCGTCAATACAAGGCAGGATGGATCCATGCTTTCATGTTGTTGACGCCAAATTCTGGCCCTACCGCCCGAATGTCACTGCAGAAATCGAGACTCATCAGACCAGGCAACATTTTCCAAATCTTTTAACCCTTTAATACTGACGGGAGCGCCCAGGCTCTGGTTTGCGTGCCTCTGTTTAAAAGCCAATAAAAACCGAAAGCATATAGGTAGAGCAATAATTTTTTTTTGCATATAAAATTAGAGACGTTATAATTTCAGATCAAGCCCAAAACAGTTTCCTGTTGCAATGTTTTCGTTCTTTACACAAATAGGCTAAATGTTTACAACAAAAAACACTTACATTGCACGCCTGGAAATGTGTTTTATAAAGGTTGTTATTCGTTGCTATGTATGTAATGTAATTACCTCGTGTGCACTGTGAACCTATCAGGTTTGTCTCCCGTGGTGATGTCACTCATCATCTGCTCCAGATTCTATTACCAGTAAAGACGAAGCTGACTTTTGATCAGATCCATTTCTTTTTAGATCCATTCCAAGACATTCTAGTATAGTCTTTATAAATGCTTTGCTTTTGAGTATTATATGAGTATGAATATAAACTTAACAAACAGAACAATCCCGATAGTATGACGGCTATTTACTCTTATCGTTTCACTTTTATGCCTAAAACATCAAACTTTTATACCTTTATACTTACATTTTTTGCTGTATTGCTGAATCGTGCTTATTATTTTATCTACATTGATGTTGTTTTGAACACTGAAGCCCTCAGAACCTTCACCCCTCATCTGTGGTAGTTTTTAGAGAGATTTTTTTTGTTGATCAATCAAATTGTTCTGTCTACACTGTTTATAAAAATAAGTGTATCTCACAAACGAATTGATGTAATTAGTCCAAATCAGTTGTATATATTTTCAAAGGGTATTATGCATGTTTTTTTGTGATTTTCAATTTTTTTGTGGTTTATTACACTTAAGCTATTTAACTAGTTAATATGGACTGAAAGTTGGGGATGTAAGGATTTTATTGATATATAGCATTTGAAAATACTCAAAAGAATGACAGCACAGCATGTAAAAATACTAAGATATACCCTGGCGGAATTGTTCTATGGCAGGTCTTAAAGGGTTAATGCCCAATTTTGGTGACCCTCAGTTTCCTGTTTTTAGCTGATAGGAGTGGCAGGAGTTTATGAATGCAGATAATGTATATAATTTAGATTATATTGTTGTTAATAGTTTTGTTCATTTTAGTAAATGCATTAACTAATACAACCTTATTGTAAAGCGTCACCAAGTGTTTGTGGTTGACTGTTACAAAATCAGACAGAAATTGAATGCCATTTCTGCTTCCTTATTCTTTTTTTAATAAATTATCCTGACACAAAATGAACATAAAATTAGCTTGTATTTAAATCTGTTCCTCTTTTGTCTTCTAGTCACAGCCTGAAGAAGCTGCACCTGTGGAAACCCCTGCTGATGAAGTGAAGGAGCCGGTTGTAGACAATGAATCCGAGCCATACCCAGAAGACATCTCTGAGGAAGAGGATGAAGACGACGATGATGACGATGAATATCATGAAGACGACGATAAGGTGAGAGGACGTATCATTCTCACAACCTGAGCAAGCATTATCTCAGCGATGTTTAGATCCGCAGTGACATTTTGAGTCTTCTATTAACACTTCTCCACTTGACATTTAACGTTCTTAACCTTTAACTCATGTCCTAAGGCATGGTGGCAAAGGTCTTGCAAGGCAGTGTGTTTTAACTGATGTTCACCGCACTGTGCAGGTGTAAAAATGTAAGTGTGGTTGTGCGTTTGCAGGCACCACCCACCATGAAGACTCCTGAGAAGAGTCAAGAAGATGAAGAAGCCATGCCACCCTACGAGGCGGAAACCCAAGTGCTTATTGAAGGTTGGTTCAGACCGTCCTTTAAGATGCTAGGTTGAAACTTTTTGGAGAAATGCCTTTTATAGTTGATTTATTTTAATCCGTAATTATTTTTTCTACATTGCTGTGGTGCATAGTTCCAAAAAAACACCATTGGAAACTTTTCTCCTAGGGTTAGAAGCATGAGTCCTGTTTACACCTGATAGTAAGATGCGTATTAGCTGGTTGGTTCACAAGTAGATGCGAGAGACTCATTCCCGTTTACACCTGGTGTCACTTCTTTCGTCATTGAAGAACTTTCTTGATTTTTTTTTTTATTATTCACACTAATGTACATGAGTGGGTTTGTTGTAGGGCTGAGAATTGAATTGAACTTTGATTTGGATTTAGATTTAGACAATAAAAAGATTTAGTCACATTCTGTTTTTTTCTTAAAGGGGACCTTTTTAATATATTTATACATACATGCATACATACATACACATATGTTTATTTATTTATTTATTTTATTTTTATAATACTCTTATGCCGCGTTCACACCAGATGCGGAAGAAGCGTCAAGAGCGAGTGATTTACATGTTAAGTCAATGCAAAGACACGAATAGACATCCTGCGGCACGATACATGCGAATTAGGCAGCGGGAATGGTGCGATTAGCGCGAATGAAGCTGCGCGAGTTGATCGGTTTGTGTGAGTGACGTGCGTATCGCGCAAAACTCCTGAGTTCGAAAATCTCAACTTCAGCGGACATTTGCACCGCGTTAACCTGTTGTTGGTGTCCTGGGGGAAATCCTCCTGCTGACACAGCCAACAGTTTATCCAACTGGGCTTGGCTCAGTTAGAAGCACTAAAAGCCTCCATCATCCAGGTTAAGTTTCTGGAGGAGTTTATGAGCTCACAGAGCTGGGTGCACCTCTACAAGAAACTAGTGGACTCAGATACGCTCCAAACAAATCGACGCTGTTTTTCAGCCTTCATAAAGCACATAAACGCAGCTATTCTCTCTATAAAATTCATGTTAGCCGTTTAGCAATGAAGCTAGAGTCACAGGGCAGACAGAAGCCCTGCCCATTACGCAAATCCGCGTTTGTTGTGAAGTAGGCATGGGACGATAACCGTTTTCAAGGTATACCGCGGTTTGGAAATGTCAAGGTTTTCATACCACCAAAATTTTCTGTGATACCGTTCCTAAGGTATGAGTAAGATTTTTTTTTTATTTGGTGTAAATTGTAAAGACATCTGTGTTTTTGAAACAAATGAAGACAGCAGAAGTCAGGGATTCCCTTGAATTATTCAGCCTGACATGTTTACTGTCCCAAAACACTTTAAATGTTTGTCAAAATAAAATATATTGTGTTCAAAGGGGAAAAAGGTTTTGTTTTTTAGCCAGACATTTAAAACTAATATATTTTAGAGCAGTAATCACAATACGGTCAAACTGTGAAACCGTGATATTTTTATCCAAGGTTATCATACCGTCAGAATCTTATACCAGCCCATGCCTATTGTGAAGTGATTTTGATGCGTGAATAAAGCGGATTTGTACGTGCGAATGAGCAAGTAAACTTAATGTTCAAGCGTCTATATACGTGTGAATAGCACGATTTATCAGCGCTTGCAGTGTCTGGTGTGAACACAGCATTAGAGTGTGCATTTAGAGCTTCAGCTCAAAATGCCCCACAAATAATGTTTTATCAAAGTGTTTCTGCGGACTTTTTATCAAGTGTCAATTCCGTCTTTGCATAATGACGTCATTTTGGCAGCGATATCACAAGTGAACTGACACACTTGGGTTTGTTTGCTGAGAGGGAGAATTTACACACATGTACTCTCAAATGAATCTGCTTCAGTGAATCTGCTTCATTTACCCAGGCTGTGAACAACAGTTATTAAAGTTGTAAATAAATGTAATTTTGTAATTCTGCGTGATCATTTTGATTAAGATCTCATTGCATCGTCAGGAGCCGCACCGGTAGTAATTATGATTTGCATGCAATTTTTTTATTTTAATATCAAAGTGATGGCACCTACTGACATCAACAGCACTATGCAAAGTGAACAAGTGCACATCAATTAAAGCACCATATTGAGTTTTAGGTATGATTGCTACTTTATTTGATTTATTATTTCAAAGCAAACACAAATAGTTGTGGGTGCTACTATTCCGCAGATCTAATGCAGTTTCTTAACCGCGTTCCTGGAGGACCACTGGTCTCTTTAAACAAACACAACTGATTCAGATTATCAGCTCATTAGCAGAGACTAAAAGACCTGTAACGGATGTGACAGACAAAGGGGACATCCAAAACATTAAATGTTGATGGTCCTCCAGGAACGTGGTTGAGGAAAAACTGATCTGATGCATGCCTGTATTCTCAGAATGAGGGTTCTAAGTGAGAATAAACGCAGTATAACTACTCTATCAGGTTCTGTCTTGCATTATATAGCATAGTGACAAATGTGTGCTTTCTACAAGTGAAAATGGTGTATTTATATGTAGTCAATGGCAGTGCAAGCACATGTGCTTAACATAATTCATAATTCCACTTCAGAATTATGAATAGCGCATTGAAGACTGAAACCAATCTAAGGTCTATTCAAGTTCACCATTTCAAGTGTACACACAATCAGTGCCCCCAAAACCCGCCAGCAGGGCCAGGCATTTCCTTGCTGAAATCGTTTTTATTTGCATTTTACAAGTTATCTTCATTGACTGTGCTTTAGTACTTAAATATTTATACATTTTCACTGAAAAGAATTTTTTTTAAAAATCACAATTTTATTAAAGTTTTAATTGTTTTGTGTGAAGGTCATGTGATCAACAGGAAGCTCGCCGCGTCTTATTTCTCATACAGTATGCGTTTTGTTCTCACTGTTCAAGTTTGTTCTTCCAAGGTAACCTGCGAGACCGACTGGTCAACACAAGAACACGAATCCATGCACACACACAGCCATGGCCTTTGCGTCATTGCCTGCCCCATTATATACCTGATTTATCAAATCTAACGCTCTTCTTCAGACGTTGAAGAACTGAGAGGAAAATGACGATGAGAAGAGACGAGCACAAAATTATTTTTAGCATCACTTTTAAGTGATGATGCTAAAGACATAATCTAATAGCACATTTATCGAAAATAGGCAGTTACAGATTAATAAACGTCGCCTACTTGTATGATTTTTTTTTCCTGGTTTTACAGACCTGTTTTTTTAGACTTAGTCTAAAACGTATATTGCTGAAATACAATTGTACTGAAGTTTCTTTTACTGACATGTTTTGCAGACTGGTAATAATTTTGCCTTAGACATGTTTATAAAAGTTATATCCTAATTGAATTAATCATAGTTAATATAAGCTCTCGACCCTGCATCTTAAATGTAAGGAACAGGGAAGAAACTGAAAAGAATAATAAAGTTGGTGTTTGGGTATTAACGTTAACACAGTATTTGTTGCTTTCTTTTATTCATTTTTTTAAATTAATATTTTTCTGTATATTATTTGCTTATTGATTTTCACTATTTATGAATCAGTCTTTGCACTAATGTTAATAGTTTCGTTGTTGTTGTTTTTTTTTAATGAGTTAATTTTTTGGCTAATTATTGTTTAGAGTCGGTTCATTGCAGGATTTTTGCTTTTGGAATTTATAAAAAATAAAAACTCAAGCTAGAATCTTATCTTCAATCTGTTTGCTTAAATAATAGAATATGCTTTAAACAGTCCAGAAAGAACGCAAAGTAGGAATCACTAGTCCCTTTGTTAATGATTGTTTAATCCTTCATTTTTGAAGCTGCTACAAAATCAGTACCGTTTTAAAATGTCCATTCAGACACTTAAGCAGATGAAATCAGGCTTTGCCTTTCTGTTTCATTGATCATATTTATTAAGCAATAAAATCATTGTGGGCCGGTTTGTGATGGCAATGATCCATTATTTAGAGCCATGTAGGGCCCCAAAATTATTCTGCTTAGGGCCCCCAAATGTACAGAGCCGTCCGTGCATACAATGTAGCATTTTATTCAACATATTACCACATGTATCATAATATTGCTGTTTTTACCTAATTTTTTAGGTTTTTACCCGTTGTAGAATCAATCACTCCAGGATGACACAAGTTTTTAGTTCTTGGACAAGATCCCTTCCACCATGTTCAATTTGAAATATCACTTTAGCTATGAACAATGTTTTATTGGATATTTTTGGTCTAAATTCTGTGAGGAATTGATTATATTTAATTAATTTCGAAGCAGTTTTATTTTTTCTAACAGTGTTAAACCAAATACAGTTTGTGATTTTAGGAAAAAATAAATGGTAAAACCATAATATTATCTATGTCTCTGGTGTACATTTTCTCACCATGAAATGGCCATTTAAGCTGGACCGACTTTGAGATATAATAATACTAATATTCAAATATTTTTAATATTCTATTATATTTATATAAAAAAAAAATTCAAGCATACAATATTGAGAAATTATATTGTAAGTTTAGTATCGTATTGTGACTTGAGTGTATCATTACACCTGTATACCTTAAAACGTTTGTGTTTGGTTTGGTTTTATTTAAAATACCTGAATCTTGAACAGAAGAAAGAAATATAAGGTGTAAACAGGGCCATAGTTTCTTGATAATATGACTTGTTAAATAATAGATCATGCTCTTGGCTACTAGGCTGGACATTTTTCTAATCATGCGTTTAACTTGGGTAATAAGCAGTGAGTTATGTTGTTTCATGGAATACATGCCACTGATTGATTTTGTTCTGCGCTTCACAGCCGCTCAGAAAGCCCGAGATGACTTTGAGGAGGCTGAAAAAGCACTTCGGGAAATGGATGATCAAATCAGGTTTGTTATTATTAAGTATTACTATTAAATAATGCTCATTTAACCACTTCTCATTTGTTTTACATTTCAACTTTTTCATGATTGAGACGTGTAGAATTCTTCTTTTATCATTTGTAATGTTTCCAAATTGCAATGTTTGTATTTTTTCTTACCAATGTTTATATCGGTATCGTCTTATTTTCTGTGTTCATTCCGCTGAGGCGACCCCTGATAAATAAGGGACTATGCCAAAGTAAAATTAAGTAATTAATTAATAATTTTTGTAAGCTGCTTCTGGCCATGACATGTTCATACCTGAATAGTTTTGAGAGACGTGCTAAAGGATTCAAGGCATTGTTAATTTATTCTCTTAGGTAAGGCGAGATCTTCTCCTAAGGTCCATACTTAGAGGCAAAATATGTTTTATGCATTATAAAGCTTAAAGAATTAGAATCAGTACTCTGTATCGGCTGAAAAAAATCTAATCGGGGCATCTCTAAGTTTTTTTGGGATTTTTTTTTTCCTTTCTATGGAAGTCAATTGCTACCAGTTTCCATCGTCCTTCAAAATATATCTCTTTCGTGCTCAACTGAAAAAATAAACTCTTTAAGATTTATAACCACTCGAGATTTATCAGTAAATGCTGAGCTTATTTATTTATTTAGAGCAAACTAGCCCTGTAGAGATTTTGGTCCTTATCGACATGATAGCATCACACCGTTGCTGCAGATTTGTCGGCTGCACATCCATGATGCAAATCTACCGTTCCACCTCATCGCAAAGGTGCTCTATTGGACTGAGATCCGGAGACTGTGGAGTTCATTTGAGTACAGTGAACTCATTGTCATGTTCAAGAAGCCAGTCTGAGATGATTCATTCTTTATGACATGGCGCATTATCTTGCTGGAAGTAGCCATCAGAAGATGGGTACACTGTGGTCCTAAAGGGATGGACATGGTCAGCAACAATACTCAGATAGGCTGTGGTGTTGACACTATGCTCATTTGGTACTAATAGGCTCAAAGTGTACCAGGAAATATCCCCCACACCATTTCACCACCACCACCAGCCTGAGCCATTGATACAAGGCAGGATGGATCCTTTCATGTTGTTGACACCAAATTCTGACCCTGCCATCCGAATGTCGCAGCAGAAATCGAGACTCATCAGATCAGGCAACGTTTCTCCAATCTTCTGTTGTGCAATTTTGGTGAGCCTGTGTGAAATGTATCCTCAGTTTCCTGTTCTTAGCTCGCAGGAGTTGCACACGGTGTGGTCCTCTGCTGCTGTAGCCCATCCGCCTCAAGGTTCACCATGTTGTGTGTTCAGAGATGCTCTGCTGCATACCTCGGTTGTAATGAGTGTTTCTTTCTTTTTAGTTACTGTTGCCTTTCTATTAGCTGGAACCAGTTTGGCCATTCTCCTCTGACCTCTGGCATCACTGCTCACTGGATATTTTCTTTTTTTCAGACCATTCTCTGTAAGCCCTAGAGATGGTTGTACATGAAAATCCCAGTAGATCAGCAGTTTCTGAAATACTCAGACCAGCCCATCTGACACCAACAACTATGACACGTTCAAAGTCCTTAAACCACCTTTCTTCCCCATTCTGATGCTCCGTTTGAGTTGCAGCAGATCGTCTTGACCATGTCTACATGCCTAAATGCATTGAGTTGCTGCCATGTGATTGGCCGATTTTAAAATTTGCTTTAACTAGCTGTTAGAAAGGTGTACCTAATAAAGTGGACAGTGATTATAAAACTATTATATTTTAAATGCCAAAATAACTACTTCATATTATAAGACTGCATTATGGTCATCAAATGTCATCATATTTTATGATAGCAAATGAATCAGAATCTGGCAATATTGTTTTTTTTTAGTAAACCTATTACACTTGCATCTAACTGGTGGCTTCTGTAAAAATGTGTTTGCATGTAAATTCATGTATGGTATGTTTAAATGGTTACACTTTATTTTAAAGGTCCCCGAGATACAGTTCAAGCAACTGCAATAATTATAATATTTTTAAAAATAAATGTTTTTTTTTGCTTAAAGTTTAGCTTAAAGAAGATCAAATATGCAACCCCTGATCTGATTTCATTTTATTGACTATGATGTGTGTTGTACTGTAAGTGTATACTGTACTATTATTGTTACTACGATTTTATTTTTAATATTGTTAAACCTGTTACGACTTTGTGCCCAGGGACTACAGATGTACATACACTCTTCTATTCACACACACCACACAGCTTATTCAATTCACCCATACATGTCTTTGGACTGTGGGGGAAACTGGAGCATGCAGAGAAAACCCACATGAACACGAGGAGAACATGCAAACTCCACACAGAAATGCATACTCACCCGGCCGGGACTCAAACCAGCTACCTTTTTTCTGGGAGGCAACAGTGCTAACCACTGAGCCACCGTGTCGCTATTTATACATTGTCCCTGTATAAATAAATAAATAACAATAGTAAACAAAATACACATTTAACTACGAAGCAATATTTATGTAATGTCATACTTTCGTGATGAGGGTTAGAGTGCAAGCTTTTATGATTAGTTATGTGTAGGCCCACACGGAATCTACGCGCGCAGATTTCCGCCCAGATTTTCCAGATCTGCCCAGATCAGATTTTAGCCTATCATTGATTCTGTTTATTTACTTGAGTAAATGTGTGTTATTGTATATTTATTTAGTTTTTATATTAATTTCAGTAATAATATTGACTAATATGAAAATATTCATATGATTTATTTACAGTTCAGTTTGTAAAGTAATATTTTCTGTCTTTTAGTCGATATTTTTATATGAAGTCATTCTAATGGGATTTTGCATTGTATACATTAAATGCAAGTTAAAAAGGTATTACTTTTATTTCACATATTAAGGTTTTAGTTATGATACTCCCAAAATCATTCATTCATTAATTTTCTTTTCGGCTTAGTTAATCCGGGGTCGCCACAGCGGAATGAACCGCCAACTTATCCAGCATTTGTTTTACGCAGCGGATGCCCTTCCAGCCACAACCCATCTCTGGGAAACACATCCATACACTCTCATTCACACACATACACTATGGACAATTTAGCTTACCCAATTCACCTGTACCACTTGTCTTTGGACTGTGGGGGAAACCGGAGCACCCGGAGGAAACCCACGCAACCACGGGGAGAACATGCAAACTCCACACAGAAATGCCAACTGGCCCAGCCAGGGATCGAACGAGCGACCTTCTTGCTGTGAGGCGAACGTGCTAACCACTTGGCCACCGTGGCGCCTACTCCAAAATCATTCCGCATAAATCTGCAGATTTTTGACAAAATTCTGCGCAGAAATAGCAAAACATATCCGCAGATTCCATCTGGCCCTACTTATGTGTAATCATTTTATTGTAATTATTAGTTAGCACGTTTAACAAGAACAACTTAGAACAATTGTTTGTTAACCTTTAAATATAATCATATAGTTATGCATTATTAGTTCCTACGTAATAAAAATATTGTAAATGATACTAAAGTGTTAATATATTAGTCAGTATAGTATTCCATAAACATTCATAATTCCCTTTGTATAGTTCGCACTTCTTGTGTGTATTGCCTGTTTGTTGAATTGCTGAATTAAATGACTATTAAATTAAATAAATGACTAGATGTAAACGCGATGTAATAATAAGCCTTATTTTTCCCTCCATATTTTCACATACAGTTTTTAATCTCTTGGCAGCTTGTTTGTCTGCTGCTCAGTCGACATCCATATGGTCATCGTGTCACTGATATGTGACGAGACAAAAGAAAACAACAGGCTCGTCCATCTGCGACCTAATAACAAATTAATGTCAGCTTCATGTCTCTTTACCGCGCCGTGTGCGGACTATAATAATGACGTAAGGCCATCATGACGTCAGGCCCACCGCCGTCGTTATCAAATTACAAATCGCCATGATATTCAATACAGCTGCTGAATTTAACACCGAGTGGTGATTTTTTAAATGTTTCCAGAGGTTTTTTATTCAACACCATCCTCAAACATGCGCGTAGAGCTTGTGTGGAACTGATCCAGGGTGTTTTGTTTGAAGTGAAAAAAACGAGCAGATATTTGATGAGGATTATGGTGTTAAAGGTGGAGTGTCTCTTTAAGAGAGCGAGAGAGAGAAGGGGACGCGCTTCACGCTTGGGCTGCGGTGTTTTTGTCTCTGTCAGTGAGTCTGCTGGCCTTATCGACTGAGGACACTGGAAGAGGGTAGGTGACAATTCACACATGCCTTATTTATCAAACAAAACATTTGCATTTATGTATCTGTGCGCGTGCATGTGGTTTTTCTCCGTTTGGCCCCGTGCTTCTTGTGATGCTTCAGTCTTTGTGCTGCTCGGGTTTTTCTTGGAGTTTCAAAGTAACGGTGCTGCGACGGGGATTTATCATTTAAAGCGGGTTTATTGCAGTGTTTTTATTATTAGTATTATTCGGAAAGGCCATATTGCTTCATTTTAAAAAGTAATGCTCTTTTATTGGTTGATTTTTAATGAATGTACAGCCTATAGAAATGTGCAAATGGCATCTTTAACGGGAAGCGCGCACAACGCGTTTAATATAGGCTACTGTGACTATAGAGTTCACGTGCGCGCTCTTGTAGAATTATATTTCATTTATAAGCCATATAGCTGTATAATAAACTGTTTCAAGTGTGTTTTTCTTTTTTTTTTAATTAAATGTTTATTGGTTTGCGCGCGCGCTTTTTGTAATGGATAAACCAGAATGTGTGAATGTGTGTGTGTCCTTATATCTGAATATTGCTCTATGCTCGTGTTTAAGCGAGTTTGTCGGTGATGTTGGTTAGTTTTGTGCTGATGGCGGTTTGAGGTGAAAGAAAAGCCCCGTGACTGCTGTGGCTCTGGGGAGAGGGTGGGACTGCTGCTGGAGCTCTTCATCACTTCCAGATGTTCTCCACTTCACTGCTGTGGCTTTCGATCCACTGGCCTTGATTTTGGGCTGGCCAGAATCACGCTGGGTTTCACACGTGCGCTTCAGTGTTTGCTTCGCATTTGCATGTTATTGATTGTGAAACACCTTTTCTTGAGATTGAGAAGGTGTGAAGTGGGAATGAATATTAAGTGAGTAACTTAAGAAAACTTGTAGTTAAAGGGGCAGTTTATCCAAAACTGTAAATTCTGTCGTCGTTTACTCATCATTCACTTGTCATGCTGTTTGTGTTTTTATTCTTTTAAGCTCAATTATATTTTGATTAATGATGAAAAACTGTAACCATTGGACTTCATATTTTTCCTGCTTTCTTCAAAATAGCCTATTATATTTTGGTTTTCAACAGAAAAAAAGACTCAAAAAAAAGTTTGGAACCACTAGTTAATAGTGAGCACGTTTTCAATTTTGGTTGAACTATCCCTTTAAGTGAGTTCTTTTGTCTTTGCGTTTGTGTTTTTTATTATTTTGTTGTCGTCACTTGTTGTTTTTGTTTTGAGGGTTACTGTGAGTCATTCTCGCCTGTGTGTTTTAACTGACTGTGAAGTGACGAGAGCACAGTCCTGCGACGCGCGCGCCGCGGTGCTGGAATGCGGCGGCGCGCGTCATTTGGCGCGCGGGCTGAAGATGTGGAATTCCTCGTCAGGAATGCGCGGTTATAAACCCCATTTGTACGGTGGACCACACGCTGGGCGCCTAAATGATGTTTGCTAGACTAATGAAATTAAGCCACAGTCAATCTGTCTGAGCTCTTTTAATTTCCTTTAATTGTTGATGTTTCTCAGCGTGTCACTTAATGACTGACATCCTCTGAGGACCGCGCCTTTCATAGGGAAGAACAATCCCAAATGGGACCTCTTTAATGTTTCTCTTTGATGCCTCTGAGACTTCTCAATTTGTTGTCCTGTGGTAAAAAGTCACACATATCTCCTCAAGAGTTTAAGTTACACAAATGTGCTCTGATTTTCCAAGTGTTTGCTTTTCGCGTACATTGTGAAGCCTTTAAAGATTTCTACAATTGTTTTTCCTGAGGTATTTCTGGAAACCTTTATAATACACTCAGGCTTTCAGAATTAAAAAGAAAGAAAGATCATGCTAAACTCAGGGTAGACTCAAAAATAAAGGTGTAATAGCTCTCACTTGGGCAGAAACTTTTCAAAAAGGTATAATTTTGTCAATTTTTACACATGCTACAATAGTAAATTGTTCATTTAACATGCCAATATGGATGCTTTGGGTGTTAATGTGTTCCTTTAAGATGCCCATATGGACCTTTAATATGTGTCCCTTTTTAGTAGGCTACCTGTGACAGCTTTTGTATGCTACTGTCATTTCTGAAAGTGTAAACAGATTAGACAGGTTAGTCTCACTACAATTCACACTGCTCATAATTTACCTCAGCTTCATTATATAATTGTTTAGAGTTAGTTAGAGAAATAGTTCACCCGAAAATTCAAATGTACTCCCCTACACGTGGTTTCAGACCATTACGAGTGTCTTTTCGTCTGTTAAACACAAAAGATATATTGAAGAAAGCTGAAAACCTGTAACCATAGTAGGAAAAGCAAATACTATTGAAGACAATGGTTACTGGCTTTCAGCTTTCTTCAAAATGTTTGTGTGTGCGTGTGTGTGTGTGTGTGTGTGTGCGTGCGTGTGTGTGTGTGTGTGTGTGTGTGTGTTCAACAGAAAGAAACTCAAACAGGCTTGTGACAAGTGAAGGGTGAGTAAACAATGACAGAATGTTCCGTTTTCTGTGTACTATTGCTCTATCCCCTGGGTATTTGTACACTAGCAGTACTTTTCTAAATTATTGGTTGGCATTGTTATGTGCATATTTTCAGTGCCAGCGTTACTGATTGGATGAACGCAGCATGCTACTAGTTTACATAAAGGCATCTAGTGTTTCACAGCATCCCCTTATTATGTATTGATGACTGTACAGGATGTTTTCTTAACGTACATGGGAAATTGACACATTTTTCCATTACTATTTGACTATTTTTTAACTTTAGAAACATCTTCCAGTTTTTCTGTGACTGTCAATGCATGTGAATAGCAGGCTCACGATTGGCTATCAGTTGCTAAGCATTTAGCCGTTACAGTTTAACACTGCATTGTTTCACATAGGGCTGCACGATGCTAGATAAATATGCGATACTGTTGTTGAGTACTACGAAAATGATATAAAAATAAATAAATATATATATAAATATAAAAATGCTCTTTTTATTAGCTATCTTTTAAAATTGTTTTTTATTGCAGTGATATTAGAACAAACAGGTAAAACATATATTTACAGATCTAATTAACTCAAATTCAGACCCAATAAACTCTGTCAAGGTGCCAACATTTAGTCTATAAAACAGTATTAGTGATTAAAACCTCTGCAGATATTCTGACTCTGATCGGCTGTTGTCATTTTCCTCTCGACTCTCACTCTGTGTGGACTCTCACTCCATTAGTGTTTGTTTTCAGCACCTTTGGGCTGCTCCAACCAATAGCAGAAGAGCAACTACTGGGGAGGCTGGGATAAAGATAGTATGGCCCCATCTGATTGGTCAAATTTGGATAAACAGCAAGTGCATAAAATAAATGTAATTTATCACTCATGTCTGCGATACATATAGTGCATATACCATTATAGTGATAACGGTAATATTGCAATATATTGTACTGCCCTGTGTTTATTGCTATAATAATCGGAAGTATTGTGCTTATCAGAGCAAGCAGGGGCGGACTGGCCATAAGGGACTGGCCTGATGGTCAGTCGTGAATATGGCCTGCCCAAACACTCTACCTATCACCGCAGCTTCTGTGGGCTGAGGTTATATCTTTCCCGGACGAAAACACTGTCCCAGACCGCCACTGAGCGTGAGGTTTCATAACCCCAGGTAAAGAGTGATACCAACCCTGTTTTTCAATCACAGATGTAACGTGTTCCTGTGTTAAAAGCAGTGTTTGGAACGATAATTCAGTTTAAGTGCAGCGTAAAAAGCCTTCCTAAAGCATAGCTCCACTGAAAGAGCATCCTCTCACTGATATGGACCTGTGTGCCAGTGGGCAGCCTTTTGTCAGTAAAACTGATGCTCAGCACTTTCATGGCTTGTCATCTTTACTTTAACACATCCAGCAAGCAGTATTCAGTTTGATAGGTGTGGAAATATGTCTGTCACTTTAAATGTGGTATCCAAATCATCTTAGACGATGGCAGCAAATATCAAGCAATCAAACATCATCTTCATCCTGTTCATCCTGCAGTAATAGCTGTTTAATAGTCCGTTAGTTCCCACTGAAGGGGCAGGTTGTATATAAATTAGTAATGCTGTCAAACGATTAATCACATCCAAAATAAAAGGTTATATTTACATAAAATATTTTACACATTCTTTATATATATATTGTGTATATATGTATGGTTAACTTTATTTGTCCCTGCAGGGAAATTTCATTTGCAGCACACACTCACAGAGACTTCTGGCATCTCACATTTGGCTAGGGTTGGGTATCATTTGGGGTTATTTCGATACCGGTGCTAAATCGATACTTTTAAAACATTACCGGTGCCTAAATGGTGCCTGAACAGATTCTTTTGAGCCACAAAATTATGGTGAATGACTCTAGAAAAATCTTTTATTTGATAATCATAATCATTTAATCATTTTAGTTTAACAATATAATTGGTTTAGAGCATACATCAATTCATATTTTATATATTTAAATTGAATTGCATTATATATATATATATATATATATATAAATCATTAAAAACATGGAAGCCCTACTTTAAATAAATATCCAGTCTACTGGCCATCAACGAAGGGAGAAGGAATTGAAAAACTTAAATGTTTGGGCTAAAAATGATAATTTTTTTTCTATTTCTTACACACCTGGAACTACAATGATGGTAACAATTTACACACATACAGTGCTCAGCATATATGAGTACATCTCTCACAAAACTCTCATTTAGTTTCATATTTTCAATAGGAAGCTTCACAGTATTATATTCATACATTGCATTATCCAGTAAAGCCAAATCTGGAGCAAATCTAACAAGATAACTTATAATAACGGTAGAGTACACCCAAATTTATATGTTAAGGAAAAATTCATTCATTTTTTTTTTTT
>CAIGQQ010005419.1:3379394-3396086 GCA_903798035.1 Danio albolineatus
ATATATATATTGTGGATGAAGGGGAAGTTAAGCCAATACTAGGGCCCCACGCTTTTTTGTTACTATTAACCCCATACTATACTACAGTATACCCCCCAGAGTTAATCTCAGGGGGAAACCCCCCTCTCCTACACCCCCCTCCCCCACACACTTTCAACTATCACTGCCAACATCCCCACAATGTTGTCAAAGTGCGCGTACCGGCCATCAGCTCCCCTGCCCTCGTATAATGTCTTTGCTACACTGAGGCCTCGTTTACACTAGTGCATTTTAGTTTTAAAACGGCGTTTTAGCATGAAAACGATCCGCGTTCACGCTAGCGTTTCACCCAGCGTATCTGAACATATCTCCGTCCACACTACGCCACCAAAAACATATATCACGTGACCATTCGCACACTCTGGGCATACAAGTTCAAGTATAAACAGGAAGCATGTGTCTCGTTCAGCGTTCGGTTATTGTTAGTCAACAAACGCGAACCAAAAACCGGAATCCTAAATAGGGCTTATGCTGCTTGAAACGTGAGCGATTAGCGAGTGCTGGAACAGTAGCTTGCCTCTAGCGATTATATGCAGCTGTTGTAGTAAAAAAGGCAGAGTTTAACTGCACAATGGCGCCTAAAAAGGACAATAGTGCGGTCAACGACGCTCCCATTTCTGTGTCCAGCAGCTACGCCTCCATTTTCAGAAGTCTCCGTTTCCCCCATCCCCACTGAGACAGAGCAGCAGCGTTTTAGAATGAAAACAGCCTCTCCAGCATTTCCAAAACGCTCCGTTTTCAGGGCTCCAAAACTCCAGCGTAGTGTGGACGGATGGCGTAACTGTAGCAAAACTTATGCATTTTAAAATGAAAACGCACTAGAGTAAACGGGGTCTAAAGTACTGTTTTCTTTTTAAAAAATGTTTACCAAAGAACAAGAAGACGAACAAAAAACATCGGTTCACCTGCTTTCAGATATGTCTTGATGGTAGAGTACACATCATCAGTGGTAATCTGAGAACCGCTGAATGTGAAATTGTTGCCCAAAACATTGATCCTAGAAGAACAGAGGAGGAACTTTAAATAAAACTCACAGCAGACCACACATCTGAACAAACTTCAGCACAGCTCTTTACGCTCACATTTTCCTGTATGACAGACAGGATGAACTCAGGGTGTCTTTTGACCCTATTAGATCTTTGTTTAGGAACTTCAAGTAGAGCTTCAATCTACGATCAAACCACAAATTAATCTCCGTTTGGTTGTCACTATTCAGCGCCATCGGCCAAACACAGGGAAGTATGGCGCTCCTAATACTATCGGGAACATCCTCCTGGAACAAAACAAAATGCCATGCAAGTTATAAAAGCAAATTTCGTGACTTAAATGTGGGTTACACTTGATTTTAAGGTGACATAATTACAGTGTAACTACTGAGTAATATTATTTAAATACCTGTATTTTTTACTATATGGTTGGGGTAAGAATGTGGGTCAACTTTGGTGTTAGTTACATGTAATTATGCATAATTTTTTATAATTACTATAATAAGTGCATAGACCATGTGTAAATCTGTCACCCTAAATTCGAGTATTACCTAAATTTTATTATGCACAAAAAAATGGGATAACCTACATTCTCCAGGAAATCAGGGGTTCTGGTAAAGTTGTTAAAGATGACACAGATTTGGGAATCGTTGTTCAGCACTCGCAGCTGTCTGAGGTAGGCTCCCAGCTCAGAAGGAGCAAAAGAGTTTAAAAGCTGAAAAGCAGCAATAAAGCATCAGTTTTCTCACTATTCTACTTCGAGCAGCTGTTCTGATGAGTGGACATGGTGTATACCTCAGATTTCCGAGCAGGTGGGATCAGAGAGAGGAAAGTGGTCAGATTCGGAAGAGGCCCGAAACTGAACAGGCTTTGATTTAGAAATGTCATGAAGCTGTTGTTTCTGTAGCATCTCAGACCCTGAGGCCCTACAAAAAACAAAAAAAATTTAAATAAATGAATGAATGAATGATCTTTCTATACCAAATATTGTTTCATATTTAAAGCTAAGTGAAAAAAATAGACATTTTCTGAATGGTCATATTATTTTTTATACAGCATAAACGAGTACATCCTTTTTACGATTTTTTTCCTCTTTATTAAAATGGTATTTAATATTTTCTCTAACATACAGAAGTCCTAAGAGGCCATGCATTAAAATATTTTTTCCCTCTTGTTATGTCGTGATCACGGCTTAATTATCTCGTGATCTCGACATAACAACTCGTTTTCTCGTGATCTCGATATGTCAAAAAGTTGTTTTCTCATGATCACGACTTATTTTTTGTTTTTATTTATTTATTCATTCATTCATTTTCTTGTCAGCTTAATCCCTTTATTAATCCGGGGTCGCCACAGTGGAATGAGCCGCCAACTTGCCCAGCATTTGTTTTACGCAGCGGATGACCTTCCAGCTGCAACCCATCTCTGGGAAACATGATTTATTTATGTATTTATTAATATTATTATTGTTATTATTAATATTATTATTATTATAGAGTTGCTTTAAAATGGTAACAGTTGAGGGAATATTATTGTAAATAATGGTATATAATCATATACATGAATATAATCATGAATGTACATTAATCACGGGCGTTTGCGCTCATAATGAACGCCTTTAACATGTTGCACGAATGCGCGTCTACAGCTAGGCTATTCTCTCCCTGGCCAGACATTGGTCAATTATTATTATTATTATTATTATTATTAATAATAATAATAATAATAACAATAAATACATAAATAAAAATAAAAAAATAAGTTGTGATCACGACATAACTTTTTGTTATGTCGAGATCACAAGAAAACAACTTTTTGTTATGTCGAGATCACAAGAAAAACGAGTTGTTATGTCGAGATCACGAGATAATTAAGTCGTGATCACAACATAAGAGAGAAAAATATTTAATGCATGGCCTCTTAGGACTTCCGTACTAACATATTGTTTGGGTGTATTATTATTATTATTTTTTTGCATCCTATAGAAAATTATAATTTTAAAAAGTAATCTGTGCGCGGTCTACTCATTTATAATGCTTATTGTACAATAGAACATCTTTTCAAAATAATAATAATAAAACTGTAAAACAATTATATATAATTTATAACATAAAATGATGGAATTTTATTATTATTATTATTGTATAATTATATATAATTTGTTTGTTTATTTATTTATTTTTTCATTGTATATATTAATTAATAATAAAGTCCAATAAAGGATTAATAAAGTATATATAAATATATATTGTTTATGTAACCACATAGCATTAGTAAAATTAATTTTATGACTTTTACATGATGTTTGGGTCAACATAATACCTCCAAAGGACTGAAGAATGCTATTGTAGACAGCATTTTTGGTATTTGGGGGTATTAAAGGTCCAACTCCTCCTAACAGCTTCAGTCTGTAAATGAAAAATCAAACACACGACAATATTTCCTCACACTGTCTAATGTCCACTCTCGTAAATTAAGATCAAAAGTATATTGGTCTTACGCAGATTGAGTGATATTGCAGTCCCTTGCATTGAGGATGGTAAAAAATGGAGACACAAGACTTTCTGAAAGGTTGGATAAAAGAGGCGGTAGTCTAGTCTGAATCCAGACCAGAACTTCTCCATTAGTGGTATTCAGATCAGACAGGTTGGCTCTGTCAAATATCTGTTTAATCAGTGCTGTTTTTACATCCGATGTGAGCAGGGTGTCCTGGACAAAAGAAGATAATATCACAGCAGCTTAAGTAATGTCCGTTTAGATCTTTCAGATGAAGATATTTAGCAAGAATGATCTGTTTTTACATTTAATTTGGGGGAAAAGCGGTCAAAGAAGGTGGGCAGCTGGCAATCCCTAACAAGCTGCATGACTTTAATGACACTTTGAGGATTCGCAAGAGCTCCAGGAGTGAGGGAAAACTCAACCAGTTGATTTAGACTCAAAACAGGTAAAACTTCCACCTAAACGGACAAACAAAAAGAATAAAAAGTCAAAAACAGTGTTGTTGTTGTTTTCTTCAATTGACAGTGTTGTGCAAGCTACATTATTTTACACTCACTGTTTTGAAGTTACTGTCAAGTGCCAAAAGCTCTGTCAGATTAGCAGACTGAATGAACGGCCCAAAGTATCTGTTGACCCACAGACTTGTGTTGGCAGAGTCTTTAAGGCACCCGGGATCTAGAAGAACATTTTCATTGTGATTCATTATCGTGTTGTGTGAAATGTTTAGTTTAAAAAGACTGTTTAGTGAAATGTTTAGTTTAAATGTTTTATCTCCATCCGAGATCAAAAAGCACTTTAGGTTATCAAAATATATATTACACCATTCATTTTATCACAGTGTCTGTTTGTTCAAGAATCCTCTCTCTCGACACCCCTCTTTTCCAAATATCTACTCTGCTCTGATTGCTTATCAGCTGATCCATCAGCTTTAAAAAGGTCCAGTGCCCGTGGCTATATCTAAAATTACCCAATACAGTTAAATTGTGCCCTACTTCACATAGCAGCTATCTGTAGTGGTGTCTAAAACCATAGTGGACGTTCTGAAGTGCACTCAATTAATCCCACAATTCACTGCAATAATGAGTGCACAACTAAACAGTTCAAAAACACACCTAATGCACTGTGAGAATTCAAACGCTGAATGAACTTCTGCGCCTGACCACAAGATAGCATCCCCCACAGAATCAGTGAATCAAAATAAATAAATTAATCAAAATGAATTATTTAATTGCTACCGTTATGTTTGTATAATATTAAAAGACTGTGTTTCATTAGAACTCAGTTATACTGAGTTCACATCAAACGCGAAGTAGTGTAGCACTAGCTCTAGTTTACTCATGGGATGTGAAAGATTGTGTGCATTTTAGTTCAGTTGCATTTACATTGAATGAACTCTGATGTGATTAATTCTCTGGCCCCATTTACACTAGTGCGTTTCAGTTTTAAAACGGTGTTTTAGCATGAAAATGATCTGCGTCCACACTAGCGTTTCTGAACAGATCTCAGTCCACACTGCTCCACCAGAAACGTATATCACGTGACCATTCGTGCACTCTGGGCATGCGTGTTCAAGTATAAACAGGAAGCACGTGTCTCGCTCGGCATTTGGTTATTGTTAGTCAACAAACGCTGGTTGAACGATGAACGCGATGGCAAAGAAAGCAAGAGAGGTCTTTTTGTGGACAGACGACGAGGTTGAGTTGTAACCTAAAGTAACAAATGAATATAAAACATCCATGGCTATCGAAAATACAGTGTTTACAGTTAAGACTGGTCTACTGTCTTCCGGTGACGTTATAGTCATGTGCGCTTGACGAATAAGAGAAGGATACGCAATGACCCAAAAGCCCCAAACACGTAGCGAATCTCAGCAGCCGCGCCTCCGTTTTCAAATGTCTCCGTTTCCACCATCCACACTGAGACGGAGCAGCAGCGTTTTAGAATGAAAACGGCCTCTCCAGTGTTTCCAAAACGATCCGTTTTTGCGGCTGGAAAACTCCGGTGTAGTGTGGACGGAATGGGTAACCGTGGCAAAACTTATGTGTTTTAAAACGAAAACGCACTAGTGTAAACGGCGCCTCTGTATGATGGGGTGACATGTGCCTCAACCCCCACAAACTGATAGGTGTGAAGTAAATGACCCTTTTACGATAGATGTGACCCTTTCACAATCTCAATGGGTAATGGCAAAACAACAGCTGAAACATCTGATAAGAGGGTCCTGCTGAGTAAACACAGAATGGTTTGTTTGATGCTAGTATAAAGTACTGTCTCACAGAGAGTACTTTGGGTTAAGTTACTAGAAGACAGACAAGTCAACATCCCTGCTGAGGAACTGCACTATTCATTGTCTTCAATAAAGTCTTCTCCCCATAAGAACTTTGGCCAGCTTACTTATTTTATGTATTAGAGTCATCTAACACATGGCGAGCCACCCAAGAACGGTTCAGCCAAATACAGCAAAATCTAACAGATGTTTTCTGTAATTTTTTTCACTTGAGTTCAGTAATTTTAACTTGTGTGGTAGATGTGATTGAGTTGAATAACACGTGTAAGAGGTAAATGCATCGCAAAATCAGTGATGATCTGTGGAAATTTGCAAAACAACAACTTAATATATAATTTATATCAAATTTACTCAAAAACTTAATTCATCATTTGGTGTAAACCCAGTGTTAAACGTCTATCACCAGGTCTGACCAAGAAGTCAAAGATCTAATCTCACTGAGGAATTTATTAATCAGGGCGCACAAACAAAACAGCATCGCTTCTGGTGCACTCAGTGCTCAAATTCACTCACTGGTTTTCATTCACTCTTTTAACTGGACTAACTGGATTAATGGTCTAATGCAAGGTATTGAGGGGGATAGACAGAGATTTCAAATCCAGCCTGCATATCTGTGTTTGCACTTTGTGAACAGCAGGGTGAAGCGATGATCTTCTGAGCCAATCACAGTCATATCTGTTGAGCACATGACCACAATGCATAGACAAAAGTAAACAGAATTGACAGAACTGGCCATTTTAGCTCTCAAAAACAATTTAATTTAATTTAATAGTGCAATTACATTTTTTTTTTTTTTTTTGAGAGATAAAATAGCAGTGTGTTGATTCGGTTTACTTTTATCGCTATTTTGTTTGCCTTCAAGATTTTCTTGAAGAGGTGCGCACATAGATTTTTTCTTTCCACATGACCACAGTGAGCTGTGTTTATGTACTCAACAGTGCTCAAATGTTGGTGGGAAATGGATGTTTTTACATTTTCAGTATCGATCGGTATCAGAGTCAATATTTTGCTGCTAACCTATTTAGTCTTTTTAAGAAATTAACTTGTTTCAGGCAGTAAGAATCGGTTCTTACCTTTTGGAGCCAACAACTCAAATTCATTTTTTTTAATAATTACACTCATTTGATATTTGTAAAACAGCTATAACATTGATGAATAGTTACATTTTAAAAACAACATTTGTAGTTTGTTCTACAGATGAATTACAAATATTGACAAACATTTTTGTGCACATTATTTCATGTGCAAACATTTTCATACTTTAATCTTGAATTCACAGAAGAAAATAGGTTCACAGAAATATTCCGCACTTACCATTGGTGTCACTGCGTGAGAGGAAAGCTTTCATGAAATTCCTGTAGACCTGATCCTGTTTCTGAGTGCCACTGGGTACAGGTGGATTGCAGACATCTTGCACATTTTGTAGAGGTGCATTGACAAATGATTCAGTGCTGAAAGATAGGAAATGCCATTTTAAACATACATTGTAAAATGGTGGCTTCAAAATCACTTCATGTCGTGTAACAAAGACCAACTTACATAGTGCTGTAACTTTCACAGGTGAGGTTTTTGGTGCTGAGACAGGACAGGAAGCTTTGGGATACTGATGGTAAGAAGGTTTTTAGTCTGTTCTGAAGCCATGAACGGATGAAGACAGGATCTCTCAGTCTCTGAAGACTAAAGCGATCGATGCGGACATCAGCAATCACATCCAGCACATTCGACAGAGACAAATTGCTGGGACTGAGAGTCTGGAAATTAAACACATATTACATATTTAATAAATCAATTTACAAATGTATAAATACAATATAATAAATTACAATAAGATTTATACCACGTTAGAAAGTTTCAACAGAGCGTCGTCAAGGTTTGTGCTGGTTTTACTGAAGAAAAGCTTCCAGGTCTCTTTAGTCACATTGCTGTTCAGTTTGCAAGCCAAAAGACCAGCCAGTTGTTGAGAGTCTACCTGTGACAGCTGACGACACAGAAGAGTCACATGAACTAAATGAGTGTATATATATATATATATTACTCAAATATTACTGAAAGTTCATTGTACTTATTAGAAAAAAGTTACATAAACTCATTTCATTAAATTAAGCAGAACTCAAATGGTATGAGTTATGGCAAATTTCTAGTTCCCATCATGCTTTCCTGATTAACTGTTAAACGAGAGGAAATGTTAAAATGAAGAGTTATTTAATGTGTTTTGCTCAAGATTTTTAAATAAATATAACAACAACAACAATAATAATAAAAAAATAAAAAATAATTATAATTATAATAATGATAAGTACAGGGCGCCACAGTGGCCTAGTGGGTAGCACGATCGCCTCACAGCAAGAAGGTCGCTGGTTCGAGCCTCGGCTGGGTCAGTTGGCATTTCTGTGTGGAGTTTGCATGTTCTCCCCGTGATTGCGTGGGTTTCCTCCGGGTGCTCCGGATTCCCCCACAGTCCAAAGACATGTGGTACAGGTGAATTGGGTGAGCTAAATTGTCCATAGTGTGTGTTTGTGAGTGAGTGTGTATGGATGTTTCCCAGAGATGGGTTGCAGCTGGAAGGGCATCCGCTGCGTGAAACAAATGCTGGATAAGTTGGCGGTTCATTCCGCTGTGGCGACCCCAGATTAATAAAGGGACTAAGCCGAAAAGAAAATGAATGAATGAATGAATGATAAGTACAATATTGTTTTTTAAACTTAAATGATTTAAGGTAATAGTTTTCCTCAAATGGTTTGAGTTTCTTTTAAAGCAGGGGTGCCTAGTATACCTAGAAAAAGCTTGATTATTAGGTTCTGGTGTGTTTAATTGGAGTTAGAACTAAAATATGAAGGACACTGGAAGGGCATCTATTTATCGATCTATTTAGCTGCTCTGGTGGGATGACTTTTAGTTTAGCTTAGAAGGAATCATTGAATCAGATTAGACCATTAGCATTTTGCTCCATTCAACAGCCAAAAAAATAGTAACTTTTAATTTTGCGTTTGTCTTAGTACTTGATGTTACTACAGAAGAGTCAAGCTTTAAATACACTTTTTTTTTTTTTGGAGCGAGATGCTAATGGTCTAATTCGATTTAATGATCTATGCTAAGCTAAGCTAAGCTAAAAGTGCTATTAAAAATGGCAAACCTCAACTGATTAACTCTGGAGTGGCAAAATGAGTCTATTTCCAAAACAAGTGGAGTGTTCCTTTAACCTATTGAGCTTCACAGTGTATCAAATCTAAAACCATGGCACAAATAATGGTAACACTTTATTTTGATGGTCCATTTGAGTACTAGTAGACTGTCTGCTAAAGATCTGTTGATACTGACATTTAACAGTCCTTTAACAAACATTTAACTGACTATAAGAAACTTTGCACGTACATGTCAACTTACACTAACCCTAACCGCAACCCTAACCTAACAGTCTACTTATAATCTAATGAGAATTAGTTGTCTTGTAGATGCAATGTAACTTAAATTCTACTAACGGATCGTCAAAATAAAGCGTGACCCAAATAATAAGTGACTAAAGGAGGAAAAGGTTCATCTTTGTCCGTGTAATATTACCGTTGGCAGACAGGCAAACTCCAGCACAGTGAAGTTACACAGATTCAGTGAGGCGGCTGTATTTGGAGCCACTCCATTCAAGACCTGACCCACAGCAGAGCTGCAAACCAGAAGAACATCTTTATGACAGACCATTGTTTAATCAGTGTTTAACTCATATAGTTCTGACAGAACAGCTCACCTGTTGACATTTGCACAGAGGGCAAGCTCTAGAAGATAAAACAACCAAGATTTGAGTTTTGGCAACATCACAAATCAGTCCACACAAAAGCAGTCACTTACCATTTACAGGAGTCACTGTGCACTGCAGGAGTGAGAACAAACATTGTGTTACAATAGATCTCATTCATTAAAAAAACTGTCATGCAATCTAATGTACATACAAGTGATCTTTTTTATCTATTACTCACTTGGCTCGATCTTTGAATGCATTCTAAATGAAAAAAAAACACAATTCACACATTAATTCTCACAGGGCTTATGCTAAATTTGGGAATCCCTTACAGAATGAGTGAAAATGGGGATAATTTGAAAAAAAAAAAATAAGGAATGTTATACAAAATGCCTGATTTTTTTATAAATGACAGAATACAGTTCTAAGATTTTTTACATTAAATATGTTTAAATACTGTCCAGAAGAAAGAAATACTGTATAGCTGAAATCATTTATGTTATTTTAACAAGAACAGTGCTCATTAATCAACAGTGAAAACTGTAAATAGACCAGAGTGAGCTCCAAGGTTTAATTTTCTTTAAGAAATAAACCCATGCAAAAGTTTGTCAACCCTTAGATTTTAATACCGTCTATGGTTACCTGACAGGGTTTTTTTTTTTGTCTTGTGGATTATGTAAACATCTTTTATGTAAAATGCCTTTCTCGGGACAGTACTAAGTAAAAAAATGATGTGCATTTTGTATGACCTCCCCATTTTGTTAAGCTTATTTAAATACACATATTCTGCAAGGGGTACACAAATGTTCATATTGTTATTTCTGTCTCACCGTCAGGAGGAATGATCGTAAGTGAATCTCTGATGGTCAGAAGGGCTTCAGTCTGGTTAGGAGAGACTGATAATGCCTGATCCACCCTGTCAAAGCTGATTCACAGACAAAACACAAAATACAATTATCTTATTCAGCACCAATTTATCTTGATCACTGTTAGCTTCGGTTAAACGTCACTTACATTGTTTTGTAATTTTCACAACTGAAGTTTGCCTGCAGGATAAAATTATTATAATAATGATTATTATTATTATTATTATTTATCTTTTTTCTAAAGCATCTCAGGTGGCACCTTGATGTCAAAATGACATTAAATTGACTCCAAGCATGAAGTCAAAAACACGTCAAAATGCTAATTTGACATCAAAACATTCATTTGACATCAGCATATTGATGCCCACCAAATAAAGACACAAGTTACATTCATTCATTCATTTTCCTTCAGCTTAGTCCCTTATTCATTAAAAGTTACCACAACGGCATGAACCGCCAACATATCCAGCATATGTTTTACACAGGGGATGCCATTCCAGCTGCAGCCCTTTACTGGGAAAACCCATAAACTCTCACGTTCACACTCATTTACACACAAACACTACAGACAATTAAGTTTATTAAATTCACATATAGTGAATGTCTTATAGCCGGGACTCGAACCAGTGACTTTCTTTCTGTGAGGCGATAGTGCTAACCACTCAGCCATATCGTGTCGCCCACAAAGAGTATTATAATGTTAGAAATACTTTATCCATTTGAAAGCTTTTTTAATTCATTTACACTAGATTTTTTGTTCCCTACAAAGGATGTACACTACCTTGATGTCAAAATGTCATACAAATGACATCTACAGTACGTAACATTGGCGTCAAAAACTAGGTCAAAAAGGACTGTCCTGTAATCTATTTTTGACACCAGTCTTACATGTCAATTTTATGTCATTTTGACATCAAGGTAGTCCATTGACTTGAAATCGACTTGCATATTTGATGTGTTTTTAATGTCATTTTGACATCGAGGTGCCCGCTGGGATTCCATTATATGAAGCAGTCTGGTGTTACACACTTTTCTGGCCTGTGTTTGAAGAACAGATAGGAAGCTATTCAGTTTGTCTCGGTTAGAGGCTTGAAGAAGGAAGTCAAAGACTTTGGTGAGGATGTTGACTCTGTCTTCTGGTCTAGCAGGAGGACTGAACACCAGTTCACCCAGCTGCGTCAGTGAGAGAACAGGAACAGCCTCCACCTGAAAGGACATGAGTTGTGTTATTTTATGTTCACTCAGTCTTTACGTGCTCAACTAATAAAGTGTGACTCACAGCTGAAAAATTGACGCTCAAATTGGTGAAAAACTGAAGCTGCGCAAACTGAGAGAAACTGCCAAAGTTTTGCAGGATGAAGTTCAGGCTGTTGTTATATAGCAATGTGCAGTCGACACCTGAAATGACAAAGTGAAATACATTTGTTCATTATATGGTCCTCACTGTAGGTAATTAATATAAAGTCTTTCAAAGCGTGAGTAAACATTTAATAAGCACAAGCTAATTTTACATAACAATGAACAATCAACAGAACTGATTAACAGAATATCCAGTTTACTTGTGTTTTGACGCCGTAACAGGAAGGGAACAATGAAGTCGTTGAAAACTGATCTCTGTGTCGCACTGTCCATCAGTCCAAAATTATTACTTAGCTCCACAATACTGCAGAAATAAAACAGAGATGTGAGAGGATAATCATTACAGAAGCATATAGTGGCATAAAGAAACTCGAGTTAATTATTGATGTTAAATAGAAGTAAAAGTCATCAATCCTTTTAGGTCAATAGAGATTACCATTTACTGACATGAAAATTATTGTTGGATACTTCAGCAATGATGTCGTTTCTGTTTTTTGTCAGCTACTTGAACTGAGAATAAGCAGGATACTATATTTCAGAGATCCGTGTAATAAGCAGGATAATGTAGATCCAGCCGAATGTTGTCGTAGAAAAAAAATCTGTAAAAACAACTGGCTGGATGTACATGACCCTGCTTATTACACAGCTAATTGCCACTAAACTAAATTTAGACACAAATTAGACACAAAACACTGATTTAAGAGCTCTTTAATTAAACGTAAACTCTTTGTGTCTGGCTGCTGATAATTCTGTCAGGCTTTAATCTGCGACAACCGACTAGATCTACATTACCTCTTACTTAACATCTTCATATTTCCGTTATACAGTTAGCTTTACCTGATCATTATTACTCATTTTTAACTCTGCAGCTTATTTGCTATTTTCAATCCTGTAATTCTGTATAATAGCCAGTTTATACTTCCGAGAAGTAAGTTTGCATGTTTATAAAAAAATAAATTCTAAAGATAACCTTTACTAACATTCTGGGAAGGTTATTTTTCGGTTGCAAATAACCATGAGAAAACACAACCAAGTTGCAATGTTCTGAAAATGTTATCTTGGGGTTGCAAAAGAATGTTTATTTTTTCTTTTAAAAATAATCAAGTTGTAACCAGAATCTAATGTTGGAGGAAAAGTACATCCTTGTTTTTTGTTCTTCACTGCATTTTCAGCTTATTGAAACCGCATTTTCAATTTGATTCAATCTGACAGATCCTAGTAAAATCAATTCTGAGAAATAGTAACTATTTTATAAGTTAAAAACAAATACAGTCTTAGATGTGAGGGTTATTCACTTAGAATCCATTCATTCATTCATTCATTCATTTTCTTTTCGGCTTAGTCCCTTTTAGAATCCATTGCAAGAAACAAAAATATGATTCAAATATGGTGTTAAAATATGGTGAAATCTGATATATCTAAAACAGTATTAAAATAGAGAACCAAAAACTGGGCAAACTGTGTTGAAATATGGATAATACACTTTTGTTTGTTTGTTTGTGACATGTTAATTTAAGTACAATTCAAAATCTTTCTAGTTCGAACATTATTTGTGCATTTATTATTTGAAAAATGTATTTTCAATTATTTGTTTTCTTGAGTTTCACATAAGGAGAAATTCAATCTCAACCAAGATCGTGTTGTGTGTTAAACTGTGCAAATAATTGGATAATCAGATTCAATATCATATATCATAGAGAGAATGTGAGGAACGTACAGTGTCTTGTAGGTCTGACAGCTGAAGCTCCGTGTGTTCAAGCATGACAGGAATTCTCTAGGAATTTTGGGCAGCAGAGGCTTCATCTTGATCTGGAACCAGAATTTCACGAAGTTTGCATCGTCAATGCTTCTGGTGGTGAAGCTTTCTGCTGGCAGCTCTCCAAACAAGGTGCCGAGGTTGCTTTGAAATGAGTTTGCCGCCTGAAGCAAAGAAGAATTGTCAGAAATGACTTTTCTGTCAAATGTATAATTAAAATGTATACATTTTATGCCATATCATTTCATACCCCTAGAGACTGCTGAACCTGTGTCTGCAGTGTTTTGGAGAGTTCGGTAGTCAGAAGTTGGAGGTTTTCCTCAGTGAAGCTCAGATTTGTTTGAGCAACACATTTAATCGTTTTCGCCAAACTCTCTGCATTCTGTGAAACCTGCAGGAATAAGAGATGCCCAGGAGATAAAGTACAATTACTTTTATATTTAAAAGTCATATGTGAACCGGGCTTCCAGATAATGATGTATGTTACCCCAGTGGGCATGTCAGAATGACAACAAAAAAACACACCAAATGTGTTAATCGATTTGATGTCAAAACATTAATGTCAATTTGACATCCACAGATTGATGCACATTGGCCACCAAAATCATGACACAAAAAATATTATAATATAAGAAAAGTTTTATTAATCTGAAAGCTTCAATTACAAATGATAAATTTACACTGGATTTTGTTTCCCAACAATGCCTGTAAAGTATTGACGTTAAAATAATATTAAAAACACATTTAGATGTCTATTTGATGTCAAGACATTTTAAGCGTGCTTTTTATGCCAATGGTTGATGTTATTTTGACATCAAGGTAGTCATTCATTCATTTTCTTTTCGGCTTAGTCCCTTTATTAATCTGGGGTCGCCACAGCGGAATGAACCGCCAACTTATCCGGCATTTGTTTTTACGCAGCGGATGCCCTTCCAGCCACAACCCATCTCTGGGAAACACATCCATACATTCTCATTCACACACATACACTATGGACAATTTAGCTTACCCAATTCACCTGTACTGCATGTCTTTGGACTGTGGGGGAAACCGGAGCACCCGGAGGAAACCCACGCAACCACGGGGAGAACATGCAGACTCCACACAGAAATGCCAACTGGCCCAACCGGGACCTGCCCCAACCGGGGATCGAACCAGCGACCTTCTTGCTGTGAGGCGAACGTGCTACTCACGCGCCACCGTGGCGCCTCAAGGTAGTCAATTGACATCAAATCGATTTGCTTTTTTGACTATTTTTTTTTACGTTGTTTGGACATCAGGGTGCCTGCAGGGATGCTTTGTTCCATAAAACTCAGAATGAAGCGTTTTCTTTCCTACTTGGAATAACGTCTAGAACATCTGATCTGTGAACTCAGGGCAGATTGAAGAACCCTGAATTCAGTGAGATGCATCATTTGACATAACTTCACAGATGACAGCTAGTTTTGATAGCGAGATGAACTACCCTCAAACATATAAATAAACTTTCAAGTATGTTTACAGCACAAAATGAGTTGAAACTCTACTAATAAAGGCTATTTCTAAGATTATATTATAGATTTAAAATGCAAGAATATTTTTTGGTTTTTGTCAGCTGTATTTTTTTTTTTGCCATAACTGCCACAATAGCATGAAATATAATGTAATATTTCCTATGTCATGAAAAAGCAGCTGTAATGCGTGATTGACTGGAATGCATTGAGGTCAGAAGCACCCGCTTGGAATGTTATGAATCAATTGAATGGATGTTATCAGATGATAGATATGGGCCAGAAGGGGCCTTCTGCACCTACTAGTAGGCTCAGAAGGCTTTTATCATCCATCCACATGGTTAATCAGCTAATAGAAAAGACTTCCAGATCTGTTTTTACATTACTGTGACGGTTGGGTTTAGGGTTGGGGTAGGGGTAGACGTTAATAAAATGAAATTAATGGGAAATTTATTAAAAAAAATTCATTAATTTCCGGTCGCAGCCATAAATGATCTAGCTGACTAACCATGTGGATGGATAATATCCGCCTTCTGAGCCTATCAGTAGGCGTAGAAGGCCCCTACTGTCCCATTTGCGAATTACCTTTTATTGATTCCTATCCTGAATGTTTAACATGATAATCATCATCTTATGTGGATTAGCAATCAAGACAAGTCTATATAAAGCACCTACCAACAGATATTACAGTTAATAGAAAATAAAAAAAGCAAAAACTATAAGAAAAAAAACATACTGTTATGCATGTCACAATGTCTATTACATGGATGGTTTTCATGCAGAAATCTTTAATATTTTCCCAGCCTTTAAAGCATATTTTCCTCATTCCTTATTTTACTCATATATTTCTTCAGAGATCTAATTTAGATGTGTGTTTTCTGCCCTTTAAATTTATTTAATTCATGAATTCATAAAATAGAAAGTGTTTAATAACGTGCAATGACATTTTTAATTAATCAAACTGCAATTAAAATCAAAAGTGTAATCTCCTAATTATCCTGCAGTCTTTTTACGATACACACAGGGCTTAAATTATTTCAATTAAATCAATAAATCTTCTGTGATTTTCTAGTACTACTTAAGTTACAATGTTTTTGGGAAACAGACACATTAACATTAGGTTTAGTCATGCGATTATTTTTTACAATCTTTAGCAATCAGCCTGAGACTTTTACAGCTTGTACTACAGTTGTTTCAGTTTTCGAACATGGAAACAAAACCCCATTGTGTGGATGTTTTAATGCGGACATTCTTTAGATGTGTGACATTGCAGTCGGCTTGTCGAACATGATCAGGGTGTGGTTAATTACACATAGGATTAAACGATTGAGGTTTGTGAAAGACAAACTTACTTGACAGGAGCTGTTACTGATGGTGACTGTACAGATGTCCACTGGATCTGCCGTTTGAGCTTCAACAGCCCTGAACAAGAGCACAGCATTAGATGAAACAAAGGAGCTAACCTGTGTTTCTAATTGTAGCTCAAGTGTTATTCTCTTAAAAACAATATGTATCATGTAAATTCATTTTGCCATTTATTTCATAGGAGTATTTTGGTTTGTTATTGAATTTAAATTCTTTTTCTTGAGGTTAAAGCATAAAATTTGTGAATTATTTTTAAAGTAAAGGAAAAAGATAGATAGATAGATAGATAGATAGATAGATAGATAGATAGATAGA
>CAIGQQ010005419.1:3402291-3415944 GCA_903798035.1 Danio albolineatus
ATATATATATATATATATATATATATATAATTTAACAAAAATAAAATTCTATAGCTAACAAACAGAATTAGTAAGCAAAAAATAGAAGGTCAAACATTACATTTATTTCAACACAAAACAATTCAATGTGATTACACTTTCATACATGCCATATGTTTAATTCATTCATTTTCTTTTCAGCTTAGTCCCTTTATTAATCAGGGGTCACCACCGCGGAATGAGCCGCCAACTTATCCAGCATTTGTTTTACACAGCGGATGCCCTTCCAGCTGCTACCCAGTACTGGGAATGCAATATATTTTCATTGACTAATTTTTTTTTCAAGTGTTTCTTGAACATGTGTAATCTTTAGCTGAAAAACATTCTATCAAAATTATGGATGATAAATACATTTTAAAAAACAGTTCCCTATCAGTCTGTCACTTCCAGTTATTTTGATGGACAGATTGGAGGATGGGAGGCCGGGATAGGAGTTGTGTGAAATTGGTAAAAAGAATCTGCATTCATGGCCACTCTCTTACTTAGTATAAAAAGTCTTTGTTAAAGTTACACGATTTTGTCCTGATTTTGGCACAATTTGATGTAGGGTGTCGAGGGGATTCAAAATTGACAAATGGGAATTCAAAATTCAGTTGTTTCTTCTCATGTAGCTAATGTGTCATAATGCTTGACAGCCGTCATGGTGCATGTGTTTATGTATGAGCTGCAGACGACTACAGATTATTTTCTCATGGCCAGTAAAGCAGCCACATGAACTCTGGGGAGGAATCCCATCTCTGGCCATTAAAAGAGCGCTCTTGGGTGCTGCCAGCAAGAAATGCTGCTTCTCAGCTCTCAGCCTTGGTGCATGGCTAGCCTGTGGCTAAGAGGACTCAGGTAAAGATCATGGTATGAAACAAGTTCAAATTCAAGGTGACTGACTAGTATGACAGCACTCAGTTACAGATGTAAATCTCATTGCCTGAAAGCAGGAACAGAGATCTCACATCCACAGCTCTGAACTGTCAGCTGAATGCCAAGATGTGATCATTTAGTTTGCCATTTGTACAGCTTATATAGCCCTAAGTGCGGGAGTGACTTCACCTGCTGATTCCACTTGCCAATTTTTATAGTCCCTTTATCATTTCAGAGTAATTGTCAGTTAACACAACATCTCAATTCCCTACTTCAGTTGATGTGCAATCATTTTGACAAATTATTTATTGTTTATTTATTGTATTATTGTATTTATTGTGTATGTTATTTTTATATTGTTGTATATGACTTGTTGCTGTCAACTGTCGGCTATTGCTGTAAACCTAATTGCCCTTCAGGGACAATAAAGTAAAATCAGGGAAAATAAATAAATTCTAATCTAATCAAACAGAAACTTCTTTGGTTGAAAAATAAAATGATTCTGAAAAATATATTTGTTTAAAGGTCTTGTGAATTTAGATGTTAGCATCAGTATGTTAGTCTTAAGGATTTCTAGTGTGCTCTAAAACAGAGAAAAAAAATTGCATTTAGAAGATATAAACACACAAATTCTGCAGTCTGTCACATCTGCCTAAATGCATCAACCATTTTTTTTTTTGTTGTTTTTGACATTATCTCATACATTATCTCATCAAATGTTTTGATCAATCAAACGCTCTCTAGTATCTCACATGAACATGAATCTGTTTTTATGAGAGAAATCAAGGAGCTATGTCCCAATCCATATTTACGTATAGGAATTATGCCATACATCAGATTAAAAAAAATGCACATTTCAAAGCACTTTACAGGACCTTTAAAAAAAAAAGATTTTTTATAACAGTTGAACTGATCATTTTTCAGTATTCAGTCTAAGTAATTGCAAGTAAATGATCTAAAAATGCAGATTAATTCTTACTTTTCATTGAACAAACTTATGTAATAACAGTAACTACTGACAGTAATTAGTGACTAATTACACACAACACTGATCACAAATCAATTCAGAATTCCTGCAAAATCTAAAAACATATTTCTGATAACATTAAATTCTATTTTGTGTTGGCTTACAATTATATTCAAGGGCTAAATGTCTACACAAAATCATTACCCACAAATCAAATCAAATGCATAACTAAAATGAAACATAACAATAATAAATAAAACAAATGAAAATTAAATTAAATTAATTTAAATTAAAACACAAAGTGTCACTTACCCAAAACAAGCAGCACAGACAGCTGAAAATGTGCCATTTTGACACTGACACTCCTGACCCTAACAAGACACAATTGTTTTCAATTATTTCACACAAACACTGATTGACACTAATGATGCATTATTTTAAGTGGCAGATTATCTGTGATTTTTTTTTTTGTCTAAAGCATAATAGTCTCTGACCTGCAGCAGGAGAGGTGAGTGTGTGTTAGTCAGGCAGTCCTGCAGGCGCTCTATTAAGGAACCATCAAAAGGGTGTGGACCATCCACATGTTTACCCAGACCAACAACCTCTTCTGTAAAGGGGCAAAACAAGAAGGTGGACAAATCACAGCACATTCCATTGCTATAAAAATGCACCTGCTAAAATAAGAGCATGTCTGCATTTAACTTTTATCCAGATTCATCAGTCGGTTTCTCTTCATATTTATATTTATATACATTTTTCATCATGGATAAACCTTAAAACTGTGAAAGAACACAATGTACTCAGTATTCATGTTAAAAGTACATTTACTGTACATGATGTAAATGAGCACTTTCATATTTAAAACACTTCTAAAACAAAGTAAACATGAAATTCTGGTTTGGGTGTAGCCAATAGTTTGGAGAATGTTACACTTGTAGACTCTTTGTGTTTGAAAAGGTATTTGAAACATTTGTGATTCATTTATTGTATTTTAAGGTTGTAGAATTTGGCATTTAAATATAGAATTTGCCATTTACATACAATTTAAGTTTAAGTGTATTTACAAGTAAACACTATTCCAGGCTTCACATTTAATATCAATATTCTTTTTCATTGTCAATTTACAAGCTATTGTGAATGTAAAAATCTTGTTAATGTTAATTTAGTTAATGTAAAACTTTTCTTAAATGCAAAAATGTTCAAATATAGAAGCACCACCATGTCTGAGGCCATGGTGCTCCACCAGAAAAAGGTGATCTCCAGTTTGAAGGAAAGTCCTAGGTGGAGGAGTTCAAGTATCTTGGAGTTTTGTTTAAGAGTGAGGGACGGATGAAACGAGAGATTGACAGCAGTGATGTGGTCATTCTACTAATCTGAGCAGAAAGGCAAAGTTCTCAAATTACCGGTCAATCTACATTCTTACTCTCACCTACACTGGAAAAAAAAAGATTTCTACAAAATTGTTGCAAACAAATTACATGGGTTGAATTTAAACAAATAAATTACATTAAGTAATGTTCAACTTAATTTGTTTGTTTAAATTTAGCCCAAATAAATAGTTTACAATCACTTACCTAAAAAAAAAAAAAAAGAAAAGTAAATCCAAGGAATCATCTTTGAATAATTTTTTTTCAGCAAAAGCTTTGGGTCATGACCTAAAGAACAAGATGGCCGAAATGAGTTTCCTTCACAGGGTGGCAGGGCGAACTCTGTCACCCGAGAGAAGCTCGGAGTAAAGCCGATGCTCCTCCACATCGAGAGACATCAGCTAAGGTGGCTTGGGCATCTGCTTTGGATGCCTCCTGGACGCCTACCTAGGGAGGTGGCCAGGCATGTCCCACTGGAAGGAGGCCTCGGGGAAGACCCAGGACATGCTGGAGGGAATATGTCACTTGGCTGGGCTGCGAACGCCTCGGGATCCCCCTGGAGAAGCTGTAGAAAGTGTCAGAAGAAATTCTGGGGTTCTCTCCGGAGACTGCTGCCCCTGTGACCCAGCCCTGGAAAAGCGAATGAAAATGAATGAATAGCAATTTAAGTGATATTATAGTTAACTAAAGCCATTTTTGTTGCTTAAAATAAACAAACTGAATTAAACTAAAATGCAACAAACAATTGAAACTTAATTCAGCTAGCTGCCAATGAAATATTGCTCCCTTTCATCTGACACTTTAGTAGAGTTTAGTTGTACAAAATAGCACATTGATATACTGTAACCAAACCAGGCTCATTCTGAAAACTTAGTCCCACGTACATTTCTGGAAGCCGTAAAATACATCCCTGGAGGTACGTATTTTTGCACTTTTTGTTTTCGTGAATCCACGAGAGGCCGCTGTGTACGCTTTATGAGATCTCAAATTTCTTTTGCGAGTGCCATTCGTGCCTGCTGTTCTCGCGTAAACCCACCAGAGGCCGCTGTCGACTGGCTGTTCGACTGACTGAATGACTGACTGACTGACCGATCCAATCGGCTGACCCACCCTCTTCCTTCCCTAAACCCAACCAAAATTTTATTGATTGACCCACCCACACAATTCCCTAAACCCAACCAACAATTTTCAATAGCAATCCAAAAACCGCTCTTCACCAGACTCGAACCTCATCATCGTGGTTAACTCCTCTCTGCATCTCAAGTCTGCAGACGAACGTGGCAAGCTATGGGAACAAACTGATTGCAGCGGGAAAGTCATCCACACGGAGGTAAGCGGCCAGCTGGTAAGCTCTAAAAGGAGCCCGCAGCGTTGGTTTAAAAAACAAATGCAGTCATACATACTGTACCTCTGACTACATAATGTGCGGTCTCCAGAAACGTACATGTGACTACGTTTACAGAATGAGCCTGTGTTGACTGTAACAATAGCATTAAATATGAAATGAAGAATGGTCATTCAAAAAACACAAATAATTTGTTTTCAAAAACAAATATGCTAAATATTATTTTATAAAAAATAATGTAAATCGACACGGTGGCGCAGTAGGTAGTGCTGTCGCCTCACAGCAAGAAGGTCGCTGGTTCGAGCCTCAGCTGGGTCAGTTGGCATTTCTGTGTGGAGTTTGTGGGGGGTGAACCACATGTTCTCCCCGTGGTTGCATGGGTTTCCTCTGGGTGCTTCGGTTTCCCCCACAGTCCAAAGATATGCGGTACAGGTAAACTGGGTAAGCTAAATTGTCCGTAGTGTATGTATGTATGTGAATGAGAATGTATGGATGTTTCCCAGAGTTGGGTTGCGGCTGGAAGGGCATCCACTGCGTAAAACAAATGCTGGATAAGTTGGCGGTTCATTCCGCTGTGGCGACCCCTGATTAATGAAGGGACTAAGCCGACAAGAAAATAAATGAATGAATGAATGAATGAAAAAATAATGTAATACTCGATGGCCTGCATTAAGATTTTAAAGTTAATGGAAAAATATTGTTTTTATATGAATATAAGGGAAAAATGGAAAAATGTAAACTGTATAATAATCGTTTGTAGGCTCATAAAAGAGAGATTTCACTCAAACGATACTAATCATTAACCCTAAGTGTACTCTCTCTAGTAAAACTGAACACTGTTTGGTTGCATCATTATAATTACCTTAAGTGCTCTATTGTGTGCGTGTGTGTTTTTTTAGGTAGTCTAATTTTAACTTTACAATGACATGTAGATGTTGTTCATTGCAAGTAATTTCAACACTTACTGTATGTCATCCTTTCGTTAAACAGCCTGAACCAGTTTAGACTGGTAATATGCTATGTATGTGTTTCCAAAACGTCATCTACTGGGAACATTGCTTAAAGCACAAACAACGCATTCAGATGAAGACATTAATTATAAGGTCTCCTGTAAAAATGTGAGTTCTTTTTTTAAATATTTCCCAAGTTATATTCGGTTCAATTGAATTCATGTGTAGTTCTATAGCACTTTTACAATGTGGATTGTGTCAAAGCAGCTGAACATAGAAGTTCTAGTAAACTGAAACAGTGTCAGTCCAGTTTTCAGAGTTAAAGTTCAGTTTAGTTCAGTTCAGTGTGGTTTAATTTTCACTGCTGAAAGTCCAAACTCTGAAGAGCAAATCCATCGATGAGCAGCTCCGCAAGTCCCAAACCAAGCAAGCCAGTGGCGAGGAACAAAACTTCACCAACTGACAAATTGAAGGAAAAAAACCTAGAGAGAAACCAGGCTCTGTTGGGCAAGACCCTTTTTCCCCTGGCCAAACTTTCTTTGTGGAGCTGCAGTCTAGGCACAGGAAGCTGGAGAACACTGGAAAACCGCAGGTATGTATTGTATATGTATTTCCCAAACATAATTCATTCATTTATTTTCCTTCTTCTTACTCTCTAATTTATCAGAGGTTACCACAGCAGAATGAACCGATAACTAGTCCAGCATATGTTTTTATCCAACGAATGCCCATCCAACCACAACCCAGTACTGGGAAACATCCATATCACATTCACACAGACTCATACACTATGGCCAGTTAAGTTCATCCAATTCACCTATAGTCTTTGGACTGTGACTCAAACCAGCAATCTTCTTGCTGTGAGGCAACAGTGCCAACCACTGAGCCACTGTGCCACCAACTTATTTGTTGAAAAGACTCAAAAAACTTATTTAAAATGAGCTGAAACTTCACAATTCCTGAAGTTTATTGGGACAGCTTAGTTGTTTAATGTTCAACATACTTAAAACAATTAAGGCAAATTAACAACATGAAGGAATTGTGTGCAACCCAGCATTTTTTTACATTCATTCATTCATTTTCTTGTCGGCTTAGTCCCTTTTTACACAGCGGGTGCCCTTCCGGCTGCAACCCATCTCTGGGAAACATCCAGACACACTCATTCACACGCACACACACTACGGACAATTTAGCCTACCCAATTCACCTATAGCGCATGTCTTTGGACTTGTGGGGGGAAACTGTTCCTAAGCACCCTTAGGAAACCCACGCAAACACAGGGAGAACATGCAAACTCCACACAGAAATGCCAACTGGCCCAGCCGGGGCTCAAACCAGCGACCTTCTTGCTGTGAGGCAAACACGTTACCCACTACGCCACTGTGTCGCCCGCATTTTTTTACAGTGTAAGTTAATTAGGTGAGTCATAGGACAACAGCTGTGGCTTGTTCTGTGAGAAAAAATCTTTAGAACGATCTTGAAATATTAAAAACTGCTTTTATTAGAAAGTAAACAAAAACTACTTTAACTCTGCAACAACAAAGTGGAAATAATGGCAAACTAGTATAATAATAATAATAATAATAATAATAATAATAATAATAATAATAATAACAATAATAATAATAATAATTCATTTATTCATTCATTAATTATCTTTTTTGCTTAGTCTCTTTATTAATCAGGGGTCGCCACAGCATAATCAGCTGCAGCCCATCACTATAGGAAACACCCATATTCACTCATTTACACTCATACACTATGGACAATTTAGCTTACCCAATTCACCTATAGCACATGTCTTTGGACTTTTGGGGGAAACTGGAGCACCTGGAGGAAATCCACAGCAACACGGGGAGAACATGCAAACTTTACACAGAAATGCCAACTGACCCAGCTGAGGTTTGAGCCAGCGACTTTCTTGCTGTGAGGCAGCAGCGCTACCTACTGCGTCACCGTATCGCCCTAATAATAATAATAATAATAATAATAACAATAATGATAATAATAATAATAATAATAATAATAATAATAATAATAATAATAATAATAATAAAAATAAATAACAGGTTGAATATTAATTGCGATATCAAAGGCAGAAACTGTATTGACTTGTCATAAAATCTGTGATATTAAATCAAAGGATCAAAAACTGTTCTAAAAGGGACTTCCCTGATTTTTTTTTTTTTTGCAGAAAAACACGTGAACACTTGCAGAAAGTAATGACTGACAAAAATTTAGATCAAGTAACACCAGACCGTGCAATCATCTCACAAATCTGAGGAATGTGGGCTGCATCAGTGTCAGTGGCCCTGAACAAAAGAACAGGAGAGTTTCACGCAATCTGAAACATTCACAGTAAAAAACAAGGACAAAAAGTATTGATGTGTCATAATCATCCCTGGCTTTATGGGTTTTATTTTCAATATTTAAGCGTACAAATAAAAAAAAAATGATATACACTACCAGTCAAAAGTTTGGGGTCAGTTGGATTTTTAAATGTTTTAAAATAAGCTTCTCCTGCTCACCAAAGCTGATTTTATTTAAACAGAAAAAATACAGTACAAACTGTACTGTAAAATGTTGAAACTGTGAAATGTTATTGCACAATAAAATAACTGTTCACAAAAAGTTTATTATTTAATTTAATCATTTATTCCAGGAATTTTAATGATGAATTTTCAGCTTCATTACCCCAGTCTTCAGAGTCACATGACCCTTCAGAAATCACTCTATTATGAATTATTATTATTATTATTATTATTATTATTATTATTATCATTATTATTAGTAGTAGTAGTAGAAGTAGTAGTAGTAGTAGTAGTAGTAGTAGTAGTAGTAGTAATTAATTAAAATAAAAAATATATTGAACAACTGAACAGTTTTTTTTACATTTAGTAAATGTAGTCTTGATGAACAAAATAATTTTCTTAAAAAAAAAAAAAAACTGATCCCAGATTTTTGACCGGTAGTGTGTGTGTGTGTGTGTGTGTGTGTGTGTGTGTGTGTGTGTGTGTGTATAGCCTTATTATATATAATAAGAAGATTCAAGAGTGTGAGTGAGCTTAAAAAAATAGATGGAACTATAAGGAGATCACTTGAAAAACTCTCAATACTGAATTATTATACTGTAAAACCCAGTCAACTTTCATTTCCCAGTCAACTTTGGGAAGGTGTAGTTAACTCAAAATGTACTAAAAGTTAATTCTACTCATTTGAAAAAAGTTTTGAGCTCAGTGTTGAAGGTAATGAGTTAATTAAGGACTTCAACTTAAATAGTAAGCACACAGTACTCATATTGATTAGCTTTTTTAACTCAAATGGTGTGTAGCAATCGGTTGCCTGTAACGGTTTGAGTTGCTTATTGGGTTTAACAGTACTCAGTTGGTTTGAGTTCTCTTCATTTATTGGGTTTCACTGTGCTCAGATTGCTTCGTTTACTCAAATGGATTAAGTTCAGAGTACTCATTAGGATTAGTTTTTGAACTTAAATGTTTTTTTACCTTAACTTTTACAGTGCAGATAAAAATAAATATTTGAAATCTTCAACATTTCTAATTCAAATATTATCATTCAGAGACTTCAATTTTTAAAAGATTAGGTTTATCAGGTTTTAGCTCTTAAATATTACATGTATAATACAAAAAAATAACGATTTAGTGATTGACAATATAAATGACAAACAAAAATATAATCCTCACCATCTCTTCAGCTGTGAGATAAAAATACACTGTTATTTTATGAATAACAAACGTCGATGCATCTTGATTTTTTTATGGGCTTTATGTCGATCATGATCTCAAACTATTACCTTAGATATTGACTGCTGCGTTAAATATGAATTTGGAAAAACTCTCTGGGAGAATGTGTATAGGTTAGATAATTATTTAACATAACCTAAAAGTGACACATTTTGTCCTTTAAATGTGAGACAAGTCTGTTTGTGAACATGAGTATCTCTGCATTGAATCAACACAAAATACAACAATAATGCAAATTTAAATCATTGTTACATATGGCGCACAGAACATTGCTTGACTTTCTTCCTCTGCTGTTCTCAGCTTTCATTTTCCTCTTCTGAAAAATGGCATTTGGTTGTTATTTCTACCACAATTTCACTTCACTATCTTGTTCCGTCAGTTCAATGATTTACAAATAACATTGATGAGCAACAAGACTAACAACCTTAAAAGCTAAAACGAGGCCATTCTGCACCCTGGGCCAGAAGTGTTATGGATAGCTCTAAAGCTCTAATGTGTCAGTCAAGGTAACTAGTTTATCTAGTTAAGTTGCACCTGGTTTTCTCCTCAAACTCATAACCTTGTTTTACCCTGTGACCTGTATGCTGTACAGTATAACGTCTATCATTTACTTAACTTTTGTTCACATTTAATTGCATAATTGTAGACCTTTCTGTCTGCTATCTGACATTAGTATGTACATAATTTGTTTGCATGTTAACTTTTTATTTAGTGGCGCGGTGGTGCAGTGGTAAGCACTGTCGCCCCATGGCAAGAAGGTTGCTGGTTTGAGTACCGGCTGGGTCAGTTGGCATTTCTGTGTGGAGTTTGCATGTTCTCCCCGTGTTCACATGGGTTTCCTCCAGTGTCTTCCACAGTCCAAACACGCACGCTATAGGCATAGGTGAATTGGTAAACAAAATTGACTGTTGTGTTTGTGATGAGGTTTCCTATGGGTTGCAGCTGGAAGGACATCCGCTTCGTAAAACAGTGGGCGCTTTAATCTGCTGTGGTGAAATGGTGTGAAAAATGAATGAATGAAAATAGTGGTATTTGAGTTCTCCTCAGTTTATCAGTATAGACCATATAATGCAAATTAGCTACTGCAGTGACTGTGTGTGTTTTCAGCTTTACAGTTGTTTTGAATTTATACGTTACGGTATATAATTTTTTTTATACATTACCTTTATATTTCTTTAGTAATGTTTGATTATTAACAGTAATGAATTACACAGAACTAGTCTTTTTATTTGATATTGTTGGACAAAACCCAGAAGTACACCACTGTATCTTTTAGATATGTCCTTTGGTTTTTAAAGGTCTTGTGAAGTGATTTGAAATACGCAGTTTTGTAATTTCAACTGAAACATGAAGAGAGGGAGGGACATAAATTAGCTCCTCCTCCTTTTAAAATAAACAGCCAATTGCAGTTTTAATTTTTATCACAGATCTGCCAGTGAGAGTGGTTGAGGTAAACAATGTTCCTGAACGAATGATGGAAAGTTGTGTCCCAGACTATTATTCTGAGGGCAGTTCCATGCCAGGCAAGGCACAAAATGAAATGTTATTGGTTGGTTAACCTGTCAGTCATATACCATAGTGGATGGTCTGACCATTCAAAGCACCAAAGCTTACAAACCTTCAGCTGTCAGTCTAAAGTCTAGCTGTGCGAGACTAGGCCTGAGCGTAGATTTTTTCAGCTGTTGCAAGTTGAACAACGCAGCACCTATCAGTGTCACTTTTGAGCTAGCGGTCCAATCACAGTAAAGAAGGGGCAGGACAAATCCATGCAAGTGTCGACAAGTAATCTGCTAAAGACTTTCAACTTGTAATGGTTTCAGTTAAGATACTCTGTATCTCAGCGACCAACTGAAAAACGCTCATTGGATGCTTATATCTTCTAAATGCTAATTTTGTCACACTAATTTTGTAATTTTGGAGCACACAAACTTATACTGTACATATCTTTAAGACTAACATACTGATCTTTATTTTGATGTCGGTGGCTCAGTGGTTAGCACTGTTGCCTCACAGCAAGAAGGTCGCTGGTTTGGGTCCTGGCTGGACCAGTTGGCGTTTCTGTGTTGTGTTTGCATGTTCTCCCCATGTGGTTGTGGGTTTACTCCGAGAGCTCCAGTTTCCCCCACAAGTCCAAAGATATTTACAGCTTCCGAAAATCCAAAAAGAGCCACATATTGATAAATAATGTTATGACGGCTGTTTTAACGTTAAGTTATGATTAAGTTTTCTCTTGTTACAGTTATGAAATAGTTTGATAACAAGCAGGAAATGTTCATGGGCCTGAATAATCTGAATGAACTGAATAAACTTAATTGGCCATTGAGTATGAGTGTGTTGAGAATGAGTGTATGGGTGTTTCCCAGCAATAGTTGATGGTTCATTCCGCTGTGGCAACCTCTGAAATAGAGACTATGCCAAAGCAAAAAGAATGAATGAAAACAGAAAGTTTTGGATGAAAAAAAAATCATACACAGAGGAGTTTATTTTATTTTATTTTTTGTGGACACAAACAAACATCTGAAAAATGTCTTTTAAGTGTGTTACCCATAGTATAAATGTTTTAATTGACTCTGGTCTGTTACTAGAAAATAAAGCACACATTAATTATCTAGTAATAAACGGCTCCTTGTTAATTATTCCTTACATAAACTGCACCCATGCACACCCCAAACATGCTTATGCAGTAACTTACAAACATGGGTTTGAAAGTAAACACAACTAATTCTAAATTTGCATTTACAGCTTTATTATGGAGCAAGGCGGAAATGTGAAGTCAGATGCAGATTTATCTGATGAGCAGGAGTTCGACTTTAGATGATCAGTTCTGATGGTGAACATGAAAAATACTTAAGCTGCATCACGCCCAAATAACACAATGTTGAGTCAGAACAAACACAAAAAAATGGAATGGAAATTCCGAATGTCAACATCTTAGTACATCAGTGCAGCTAATATCTGTTAAGAAAAAAACAACAACACTGCACTGTCATTACAGTGTGGCAATAAACAAAGTGTGCTTACAGTAACAGTACTGAAAGTGTACAGGGAATTCTTCACATTTTAGCATATCTCTAAAAACCTGTTCTTGCTAATAATATGTTACAATAAACCCCTTGAGGGAACTTTGAGAGAGGGCACTTTCCTTTCCTGTTCCTGTTTCTTGTTTTGTACGTTATTCAAATCTGCCAAATTAAAAGCTCACCTTAAACCACTGTTTTAACCAAGGAACACTTAAACACACTGTAACATACTTAAGAACACGTGAAGCACTGGATACAATCTTAACTGTGTCGTTAATGCATTTGAATGTAGTACACTTATTTTTATCACTTATTTTGAATGTAGTTTACAAATCAATACTAAAGATATATATTTAAATACATTGTAGAAATTCAGATTACCATTTATGCTGGTCAGTACATTGAGCTGTACAATTTAACCATGTTTCAAAGACTAATGAAATCCCCCACCTAAAAGTCTTACTTGTTTAGCAAACAGTAAACGTATTTTATATAATTTAAACTATGATACATTTGTATTTCATTGCAAAAAACTTCACACTTGCTTTACACTTAAATATTACATGCGGATATAAACTCAAACACACAGTTTGATTTGTGGAACACATCCAGACTGAATTTATTTATGGTAAAATAAATTACGTTTCTGACATACACTCTTTTTATTGAATATCATTAAATAAATAAATATCATTAAATAAATCTTTATAGTGAAATAAGATTTCAAGATTCAGATGTTTTTAAAGCACAGAATGACATTTTTTTCTTTTTATGTGCAGACTTTTATAACAATCTGTACTAAATTGATGTGATTTATGTGAAACGGTTTTGAGAGAATATTAATTCAGAACCTACATGAAATAAAACAAAAAAACATGACTTTTCCAACAGGTTTACAATGCAAATCCACTTAGAAGCACTTGTTTGGTAAACAAAGTAATAATATGATATATCTTACATATAATATATCTACTAAAAGACAGAAACTATTACTTTACAAACTGCATTGTACATAAACCATACACATGGTAAATATTATTATCAGTAACATTACTTACACTACTGGTCAAAAGTTTGGGGTCAGTATGATTTTAACTCCTGCTCACCAAAGCTGCATTTATTTCATCTAAAATACAGTACAAACTGTAAAACTGTGAAATGTTATTGCACTAAAATAACTGTTCAAAAGTAGTTTATAATTTGATTCAATAATTTATTGCAGTGATTTTAATGATGAATTTTCAGCTTCATTACCCCAGTCTTCAGAGTCACATGACCCTTTAGAAATCACTCTGATATTAATTCTTCTTCTTCTTCTTCTTCTTCTTCTTCTTCTTCTTCTTCTTCTT
>CAIGQQ010005419.1:3416344-3437255 GCA_903798035.1 Danio albolineatus
ACGGGGGTTGTTAATGTTCTTTTACCATCAATATATATATATATATATATATATATATATATTGCTGTGTATATAATATACTGTGTATATAATATATATATTGCTGTGTATATAATATACTGTGTATATATATACGTATATTTATTGACCTCAAAAACAGAAACATAAGATAATCACCAAAATCCTTTTTTGACCTATATGTGGCTCTTGATGGGAAAAAAACATTAACAAAGCCTCACACTTTTTTCAACAGTCATACAGTGCAAAGTATGTACTTGAAATCAACTTCCATAAAAAATAAAACAACATGACAGAAAAATGCTCTTAATTAAAGCCACACCCTGTTTCTGTCGCAAGATTTTCTTAAGAAACATAACTGTGTATTCTCCAGACATATTAAAAAGACAGACTGTCATTCTTTTTCAGTTCAGCTGTACTGCTTTGTGAGAAACTAGAAACAAGTGTATCTTGTTGTGCATGTCTGAGTTGTTTTATGACGGGGTGACGCACGGTCACAGTTCATCTGCATCAATCTGCAAAGATAAATTTAACCTGGTACATACAAAACAAACATTCCTCACCATCTCACAGCAACGAGAGCCGTGTTTTGATCAAACTGCTTTCAAATGAAATCAGTTAGGAAAAACAAAGGACCACATTTCAAGCAGACTATTTATAGATGACAGTGAGAAAGACGGAATAAATTACACGAACAAAAAGGTTCAAATTAGGGCTGCACAATATACCGCAAAAGTATCATTATTGGGATAAAAGTATATGCAATATACAGCATAGTAATAAATTAAAATAAAAAATAAACACTAATGTTAGGAGTCGAGATGAGAGAAAAATGACAGCAGCCAATCAGAGTCAGAATATCATTTATAGTGTTTTAAAGGGGACCTATTGTGCAAAGTCACTTCTATAAAGAGTTGTGTGGAAATAGTCTGAATATAACCAGCTTTTATAGTGGTAAAAAATAATTAATTTTATTCATAATCACACTTAATAAAACACTTTGATTGACATTCTCTCTTTGTACGTGCAATGACAGGGGGAAAGCCCCGCCCATTAGTGATGACTTCACCCTCATTACCATTGGACGTTAATCTTGTTTTTGAATCTGCCACTATGCTGATGCATAGACGTGTAGCTCCGCCCTCTTTTGAATAGAGCACAATCTCATTTGAATTTAAAGTGAGTCACTGGAATGGCACAATTTTATCAAAGCCTAAGAGAGGCAGTTTCAAAAAGTTATAAAACATTGTGGGGTATCATACACATCAGAGTCTTATTTTACACCTTATTAAAAAGGAGCATAAGGTCCGCAATTAAAAACTAAACGTTTGCATCTTACACACTATTTTAGTCTGAATTATACAATTAATTAGAACTGAAGAATATCTTTTAACTGTTAATTTTAATACCATTAAATATTAAAAATAGGATTTTTTAGAGAAATGTTATATCAAAAGAAATATCATTATGCATGGCATATAACATGGCATATTTTTCCAGTATCGTGCAGCCCTACTTAAGATGTTCATTCCTTTGTAAGCAGCTTTGGGTAAATGTGTCTGCTAAATAAAGGTTTTTAATGTTTAATATTTAAAAGGATCATTCTGATTTTTTTCCAGCTGCGCTAAAATCTTTGTAACAGCTAAGGTAAAAAAAAAAAATTAAATTTGAGTTTAGTAATACTTCATTTTGATATTTTTTAAAAATAAAATACCCCATTAAACTTAAAAATGTGAAATACTGTAACAAAAGTTTTATATATTTAATCAACTTGGATAACTTAAAAAATAAATAAAACAAATAATCTAGGAGAACTTTTAAAATACATGCAGGGGTGTAGCAACCGAGGGGAAGGGGGGGATATGTCCCCCTCACTTTTAGAGACAGACCATTTAGAAACAAATGATTAATAATTATATAAACGTAAACCTTTGAATCTCATACAGCCCCCCCACCACCATACTGCCTGGTCCAGAATTATGGACACCTCTAGAAGTCCTCTATTCCTTATTTTACATTTTTAGTCTTATTTTACCTTTGGTCCTCTTCATTCCTTATTTTAAAGTGTTCTTGTCAATTCATTTGTACTTCCTTACAGCAATAAATATAATTGTCACATGACTGCATAATTATCTTTACTTAAAAGTAGAATTTTTAAAAAAAGACACTGTAAAATAAAATGTAACTGTAACTGAATGAAATCATAAAACACTTTACACATAAAGTGTAACTGAATGAAATCTAAAATAGTGAAGTTAAACAAACATGAGGAACCCACTTAACTTCATGGTGCCCTCTATTGTATTTTCGGTTGAATTACTTTTTACTTTCTCGGGTGCATACTCCAGCTTCTGGGCTGTGTTATCATTTTTAAAACATTGTTACTCTTTCTAACTGTGAAATTAAAATAACGATAATAATAACTGCTTTATTCATTTGTGACTCCCTGTGGATATTTTTTATTTTTTTTTAACTAACCAAACAACCAAATATTTCCATAATGCTTCCGTGCCAAAATAGTGAACAAGCTACTTCCTATATATTGAAACTCCATGGTAAACCACTGCTACATACTGTATCAGAAGGCATATTTTGCATTCCTTAACTGAAAGATAGTGATCAAAGATCTTTTTCTTTTGTTTTATTTAAATGAGCTTTACACCTATAATGCATGACAGCAGATGATTCTTGAAAAGCAGCACTAAGCCAAGAAGCCAACTGGTCATGCTCAGTGTATTTGTTTGATTACTAAATTAATGTTAGATTAAAAACACTACTGAGACACTAGGATGCAGACGAGCTTAATGACGAACTGAAGTAAAACTAATATGCCTAATTATATTTAAAGACTTGGGCGTATATTTGACTTGAGGCCATGGAAATAGAACTAAAAAGCAGATAGGAGAATAAGACAGATTAGCATTACTAATAAAAGTTTATATATATGAAATTGAATAAATACTAAATATTCACTTAAACATAAAATAACAATACCATATTACCAGATAGGCCTACTAGAGTTTTGAACAATACTCTAGTAAAGTAGGCTACGTGAATTAATGTTATAATTCTGCTGTAATAATACTACTACAAATGACCCAATACTATGTTTTCCATAACAGGGATATATTATTCATTCATTCATTTTCTTTTTGGCTTAGTCCCTTTATTAATCAGGGGTCGCCACAGCGGAATGAACCGCCAACTTATCCAGCATTTGTTTTACGCAGCGGATGCCCTTCCAGCTGCAACCCATCTCTGGGAAACATCCATACACACTCACAAACACACATATGGACAATTTAGCTCACCCAATTCACCTATACCGCGTGTCTTTGGACTGTGGGGGAAACCGAAGCACCCGGAGAAAACCCACGCAACCACGGGGAGAACATGCAAACTCCACACAGAAATGCCAACTGACCCAGCTGAGACTCGAACCAGCGACCTTCTTGCTGTGAGGCGATCGTGCTACCCACTAGGCCACCGTGGCGCCCCAGGATATTCATTCATTCATTTTCTTGTCGGCTTAGTCCCTTTATTAATCCGGGGTTGCCACAGCGGAATCAACCGCCAACTTATCCAGCATATCTTTACGCAGCGGATGCCCTTCCAGCCGCAACCCATCCCTGGGAAACATCCACACACACACATTCACACTCATACACTATACGGACAATTTAGCCTACCCAATTCACCTATGCCACATGTCTTTGGACTGTGGGGGAAACCGAAACACCCGGAGGAATCCCACGCAACCACAGGGAGAACATGCAAACTCCACACAGAAATGCCAACTGACCCAGCCGGGGCTCGAACCAGCAACCCTCTTGCTGTGAGGCGAACGTGCTCACCACTAGGCCACCGTGGCGCCGCCCCGGGATATATTATATTATATTTTATTATATTACACTGTATATACCCTATTAAAAAATGTCACGAAAGTTAGCATCCATTAACAGTGTTGTAAATACTGTTGCAATGTAAATTTAGGTTTTATTTTGATTAATATGCATTTGTTAAGCAGTTATGTAATGATTTGATAAAGCGCTTCTAATGCTACATTAATGTGGGTGTTTGCATCACATGCTGTATCTAACATATGTAGCTTTCCAAACTAGTCTTGCTCAGTAAGTTAACTCACCTGGTTTAGCGGTGCACCTCCAGATTTGGTGTAAAAACAAGAACAATTTGCATGCTTCCCTCAGCTTTATTTTCAGGTGTAATATAAATCTAATATTTTTAAACGTTAAAAGTGTTAACATCTAGGTTAATTTATTTAAACACGTTCGACGTGATGTTTAGTTTACACATTTCTGTGAAAAGTAATCATGTTTATACCACCATTTACAGGACGTTTCACTTTAAAACTGCAGTAATATTAATATTTTTCGTTACAATTTTGTCAGTTTAGACACAAAGTCATGTGACAATGTACTATTTTACTTAAAAAGATCCCTCACCTAAAACTCACCATGGAAATTCTGTCATCAGTTACTTATTTTACCCTCCACTTGCTCAAAACCGTTCAAGTTTCTTGAACATATAAGATAGTTTGAAGGATATTGGAATCCAGCAGCCAGTGACTTTCATAGCATTTTTGAGTGGAAATCCATTTGAGGTGGTGATTCTTCCATACTGTACGTCATCCTTTTTGAATTTTTAGTTCGCCCAAAAATTAAACTTCTAAATTTCGCCCCGTCATGCCATTCTAGTTTCCTGAGACCTTAGCTGCGTCCCAAATGACACACTATACACTAATGCACTATGTACTTATGCACTTACACACTCAACAGTATAGTATATGTATGTATGTAGTGCTGTACCAAATGGAACACTAATGAGGTGCGCCCCAAATCGCATACTTGCACTATTCTACACATTTTTTTGTAGCATAAATAGTGTGAGTAGTGCGTTCACACTGAAAACTCTAAAAATAATAAGTGCACTTTAATTACCCGGATGATGCACTCATTCCACCGGTAAAATGAAGTGTGTAATGATGGACACTTCACGCACTCAACGACCGCAGCTTTGCGCATGTAACGGAAGGGGCGGAGCTATCGGGTGCACATGTTGGATAACTTTATTTTGGACTGTGAAAGTAAATTTCTCCTATGAGAGGGATTATAGCGCCTCCTGATGGTGAACGCAGTTATACTCATGACAGGTATTGTTAGGTATTTTGGTCATTTATTTCATTAATTTGGCATCCGTCAAACGTCATCAGGGAAACGGTTTGAACTTCCGCTTAGTATAAAAGGCATTAGTGCTCCATTTGGGACAACACTACATACATATACTATGCTGTTGAGTGTGTTAGTGCATAAGTACATAGTGCATAAGTACATAGTGTATAGTGTGTCATTTGGGGCGCAGCTATGGCTTTTTTATTAAATGGAAGTTCACACCGTTTCCCCAATGACTATTGCCAAATCAGTGAAATAAACGACCAAAATACCAAATAATACCTGGCATGAGTATAACCGCATTCACTATCGGGAGGCGCTATAATCACTCTTGTGGGAGAATTTTGCTTTCACAGTCCAAAATAAATGAAGTTATCTAACATGTGCTTCTGATAGCTCCGCCCCTTCCATTATGTACGTAAAGCTGCGGTCGTTGAGTGCGTGAGGTGTCCATCATTACACACTTCATTTTACTGGCTGAATGAGTGCATCATCCGGGTAATTAAAGAGTACTTATTATTTCTAGAGTTTTCAGTGTGAACGCACTACAGACACTATTTATACTACAAAATGGCATAGAATAGTATGGAAGTCCTAAGAGGCCATGCATTAAAATATTTTTTCTCTCTTGTTATGTCGTGATCACGACTTAATTATCTCGTGATCTCAACATAACAAAAAGTTCTGCTTATTCAGACTTCCGTAAGCAAACGCCTACGAAACATCATGGACGAACGCATTTGCTTTTATTTTGACCAGGGACTGAGTCAAACTGAGTTCTATGCCTTTCAGTGATTGACAATTTCTATATCAGTGTCCGACACTGGAGAAGGAGGCTTTCGGCTCTCTGCCTTTATCGTCGAAGATATAGCGACCCTGAGAGTATCGTCAGTTTCATTGCCATTCAGCGTGAAGGACCGGGACGTCTGCACGGTTATAATGATGCTAGAAAGGTGCTGTTTAAATGGTTTGCAGCTTACCAGAGAAATGTGAGAGATGTGCAGTTAAGTTTGAGAATAAGCAGAACTTTTTGTTATATTGAGATCACGAGAAAATTAAGTCGTAATCACGACATAACTTTTTATTATGTCAAGATCGCGAGAAATTGTGTCGAGATCACAAGATAATTAAGTCGTGATCATGACATAACGAGAGAAAAAATATTTTTTTGCGTGGCCTCTTAGAACTTCCGTAGAATAGTGCACAAGTATGCGATTTGGGACACACCTCTTCATTCATATTCGGAACACAAATTAAGGTGTTTTAAGATGAAATCCGAGAGCTCCATATATTTCATAGACAGCAAAGGCCCTGAGACGACCAGAGAAGAAAACGAAAAGCATTCAAAACATTCCATGTGACTCCTGTGGTGCAACTGCAATCATACGAAGCTCCAAGATCAATCTTGTGCACCAAAAAAAAAAAAAAAACTTTGAAAACTTTGTTCACCTTCAGAAAAAGGTGCACATCTTACTACAGGAAGTTTAATAAACTGCAATTATGGTCAGCAGCACAATGTCTATCCCTGTAATGTCCATAGCAAACACACACTATGATCTGATGCAGAACAAATAAGATTTTTACAAAAATTGGTGCACAAAAGTGTACTTGGGGCTTCATATGATCACAGTTGAACTGCTTAAGTCATATGGAATGTTTGAAAAACATTTTGGTTACTTTTCTGGACTATAAGCATCCCATGCTTCCATGGATTTTGTGCTCTTCAGATGAACAAAGCTCGCAGGGGACTGGAATGATATGAAGGTGAGTTAATAACATGAGTAATGATGGCATGAGTAATTAATAACACAATTAAAATTTTTGGTTGAACTAATCCTTTAACAAGTACTGAAATACACAGGTACATTTAAGTATGATTTTGGAGAAATATAAACCCTGATCTGATGCATAACTTATAGCATATAGGCAGATTCATTACAGAAATTTCACTGAAGATCGTCCTTCCACTGGGCTTTATTGAAATAAAAATGCTTTTCAATGGTTAGCACCATGTTTGGGGAAAAAAAAACATCAACATCATGCAGGATCAGAATAGTGAATCATCAGCATCCTAGTTATATGATTGGGCACCTAAAGATTCGTTTCCTTAATATTTTATCTGATTCAAGAGGACATATTGCCTTGCTGTGTTTAATAAGAGAAAATTCAAGCGATTTATTTGCCACCTTTAATGTATCAGAGGGCTGAAAGCACAGAGGCAGAGCAAATGTACTGGACACTAAGATAAGGTCTCATTTCTTCACATTAGTTTAGTTGCATATACTGTAGCATGAATGGACAACAAATTGTTTTGCTGATGTTAGTTTTTATTAAAAGTGTTCATGTTCAGAGGATTGACTCTTTTGATGGCGTGATCTTAAATATTGTATGTATTCACTCAAATGTGAAATTAACCTCATCATTTACTCTCCCTCATGTGCTTTTAGACCTTTGAGTTTCAAACACTGTTGAACACAAAAGAAAACATTTTGAAGAATGCTGGTTGCCAGCACTCACTGACTTCCATAGTAGGAGAAAATTACTATAAATGTTAATGTGTGCCAGAAAACCAACATTTTTGGAAATATCTACTCATATTGGTTTGGAAAATGTCTCTGTGAATTACAGCTTTCATATTAATAAGTTGCTAACTAATTTCAACAAACAAAACCTTATTTTAAAGTGTCACCAGCTTTAAACTTCTAATTCTGCGTCAAGCCTCCTCCTTTCACTGCAGAATTGTATGATTTTTCTATGTCTTATTAACAGTTCTGAAAATATGCATACATATTTCATCTAAATTAATATAACCATATTCTCTTAACCCAGATGAACAGCATATTTCAGCATAACACCGTTGTTGATTTACATGTAAACTATAATCTGTGCAATGACAAAAAGTGGGAGCAAAATAATCAGTCGTGTGAACTGTCGACTTTGGCAATTTTGCTTGAGTTGAATGGTAAACCGAGAAATAATTTTGATAAAATCTTTCTACTGCGTCAGTCGTTTTCCTTAAATAATTTTTTATTTCTTTCAGAATAACTACGAGAAATGTATATGCAAGTTCTGTACAATTTTTCTGTTTATGCTTGGGATTGCTTTTAAAAAAACGAGTGGTGAAATAGTTTGAAAAACGGGATGCTGACACTTAGTGCACTTAAAACCCCCCCCAAAATATTTAGTCCAACAGCAATCCTTCGGTTTGCTCTGGATATACTTCAGAAAAAAAATCAGTTCTTCAGATTACGGCGTTGGCTCCAGTTAATAATTCTTTCAATCTCTTCTCTTAATCCCAATTCTTCAGTGTCTATAGAGGCACATTAAAAATACTGCCATTTTCCCAGAACTGTGTCTTTGATTGCATCAACAAACTGTGCAGGCACCCAGTAGACCCAATATTGTGAGGCTTCTGTTGGACCCAGCTGAAATGCCTGGAGTGACACACAAACAAAACACAACAATTACATAAACACATCCACATGAGTTGAAGTTCTTCTGCAGTGACTGTCATATGCGTCTCTAACAGCACCAAACAAAAAAATATATATACAAATTAAATTCAAATAAATCATTCAGACTTGAGTCTATTATAGTCTAGTTTATTGAATAAAAAATACATTAGAAATAGTAATATTGTGCATTACTATGACAACTAAATTAAAGCTGGTCAGCATCATTCCAGCTATTCCATTGCTAGAGAAATACTGATTATTATTATCAATGCTAAAAACTGCCGTGGAGCCTAATGTTTTGGTAAAAACTGACAACAATTCATATTATGGGGTAATTATTAAATACTTAAAATATTGTTGCAATAGTAATATAACATATAAAATATTCTTGTTTAAGTTAGTTCAAAGTGTGCCATCAATGATCAAGACTATAATTAATACTAATAATGACAGATTTAATGTCTAATGTTGCTAACTCACCTAACCTGATTTTAATTTGTTACCAAAAATTTGATTGAAAACAAAATCATCAAAATTGAGCACTTAATTACCACATCAGGCTAAAAACAGAATTATAATTTTGGGGTGAACTGTTTGCTTTATAAATATGAAAACACATTAACAATACAAACTTGAAACAAAAAACGAAACATCTTAACAAGTAAACTACTAAGATCTTTGTTCAATTGACTCATTCAAATAGCTGATTCATTTAGAAATGAAGTAGATCGCTTTTTTATTGAATGACTGGTTTACCAGATTCATTCAGAAATGCAGATTCATTCAGAAATGACACAACACTGTGAGTTGTTCAATGATGCACAACTGTTCTGTTGTGGCTATATTTTTCGTTGCCAAAACAGACAATACTGTGCCTAAAAGATAACAATATTAATTTCTTATTTAATGAACTGATGAACAAAATCACTTTTACATTTGCACTCATGGCGTTCAGGACAAAAAAACAACAACACTTGTGTGTTATTGATTATATGATATACGTTACAAATACTCATATCTTGAACTTTAGGATCATATTTGTACATTCTACACGATAAATCCCACAGTGCGTAATCATGCAACAAACATCTGTAAAAACTGAATGGAACTCTTGGATGGATGCATTAAATCAGCTGAAAATATTGCAATATTTTTTTTCATTAATTAAATTGTGTTTAATTAACAGCACTGACCGTTTTTGTTAATGCGTGAATTTATTACATTATATTACAAAAAATAAATAATAAAAATTAAAAGAAAAAATATGTCATAAGAATAATATTAAATAAAATTATATATGGAAATTGCAGTAATAAACCAAAATAAAGCAGTTTTTCTATATTATTGATATTACACTGACTTGACAAGCCCGAGAGACTTCTTTCATTTTCATGTTAAAAATTTAGAGAACAGACGATAAATTGTATATTTGGTTGAAAATGCAGCAGTAAACACATACCATCATATGATAGTCCTCGTGACCCTCTATTGGCTCAGTCACAACATTTTTGATGGAACCCATAGGGATTTTTTCTGTTCTTTCTGGAGAGCGGAAAACAATACATATCAAGCATAAAGCACGCAATAAAACACATTTGAAATGAAAGGAAAAACCCACCTTTTGTTCCGATCCACAACTGATCCTGTTCCAGTTTGAAAGTTAGTCGTACTTTACCGCCAGATTTGTTGTACATTCCTGATAAAGGCACTGTTGGCAGACGCTCCTGTTTAACAAATAAGAGAACGCTCGGATTTCATTAGGGCACACAAGGAACTTATTCAGTGTGCTGAAAAATGTTACGGTAGGGTCACGAAGAGTATGATCTCAATAAACTGCCATGCAAATGATGCTTTAAAGTGAAACATGAATACACAAAAATGCCATGTGAAAAATGCAGATAGCAAAATCTAAATGTCTAAGATGATTGACTTTCAACTTAAAAACAGAGCGGTTTAAAAAGTTAATTTACATAGCATGTGTAAAATGCTCTGGTAAAGTTTAATCAGATTTAAACAGTAGGGTCTGAGACAAAAAGTGAAAGTCTGTATTTTCAGACGTTTCTAGGAATGTAAAGCCATTTTCAAAGTTCATTTTACATAGCAGATCAGATCTAATCAGATCCCATTCCCACACGAACTACTGATTCACTGGTATCCTTCAAACGATAACTAAGGGCGTACTCACATTGCACTTGGGCCTGAGCACGATTACGTCATCGATGATGCGCTGTTCAGTGTAAGAGAAACGCTCTCTGAGATTTCAGTGGAGATTTCTTTATATCATTATATGGTTTTAGTCGTTTGATATGCAGTGACACACAGTCAAATATTCCGCCGAACAGATCAGCCACTGCTGACGCTCATTAACAATCATAAAGTCCTCGTGCTGCAGGAATTAGAAGGTTTACTAAAGGCACAGCTGTCGTGCAGAGAGGGGTTTGCGTCTTTAATAATTTACGACAGTTTGCGTTCATTAAACAGTAAGAATGATTAATAAATCCATATGAAACAGTCCCCAAAAGTCACGTCTCCTCTTCAGTTTCGGGCTCATGTGCGCTTTGCACTCACACTACAAGCGAACCGCGCCAAAGCCCAAGTGAACTGTGCTCAGGCACACCTCTTCCAACCGGGCCAGGGCCGGCCAACTGTACCGTGCCTGAGCCTGGGTCAGCGCACTCACACTTCTAAAATTATCTGGAAAAGGGGCCTGTGCACGGTTCGGATAGCATAGTGCGAGTACGCCCTAAAAACCCATCATTTCTTAGAGTACCTAAACCCTGATGAATAAAACCAAGACCCTTCTTCTCTTTCCCCCACCTCATCACACACCAACCCAAAATACTACATATTCTGAGTTTGCCTCACACAGGTGAGTGGGCTTAACAAACCAGCTGTGGAAAAACACACTCATTCATCTCATTGACACATTAACCAACACAAACACTGTGCATTTATGAAGTGTGCTTTACAAAGGTGAGTGGGTGTGACAAACCACCTGTATTGCTTTTTCTTGTAGAATTGCTGAATGCCTCCTAAATTGCAAGTCACTTTGGACAAAAGCATCTGCTAAATCACTGAATGTACATGCAAACCTTATGTCTCATTTCCTGCATACCTTAGCTCCTTTTATTGATGACATGACATCATCTGGTTTACCTTTGTCCAAAACTTTTCTGTGTTGCTGAAAAAAAAAACATCCACAGGCATATTTATAAAAAAATAAAAACATTTTCCTCTTATAAAGCTAGAGGTCAATTTGACATTGTATATAAAAAAATAAATAATAAAAAAAGAGTCTCCTACCTTTTGTCTGCACAATGGCTCCTTTTTGTTCTCCTCGGCTTTAACTTCTTGCTGGATTACTTCTTTTGGTGTATTTACAGCTAGTACATCATTTATTGTGGATCCAACCACCATAATCTTTGCACCATTTGTAACTTTAATTTCTCGAAGCGTCTTATCCTCAGGTAGCAGTCCTTTATACATCACTTTCTGCATAGCGGGTGGAAGACCTAACAATGTCAGAAAAACAAAACAAAACAGATACTTGTATTCATAATCTGATGTGGACATCATATGATGTTTCCACATTATAAAACCACTTTCAAACAATAAGGCATTTTTGTTGATCGTTTAGTAGAGAATTGAGACAGGCAAAGATAGTTATATTCTCACAAATAACAGTAGTTTATGCATAAAATACTCATTTTTAGACCCACCAATAAATTTTATAGTATTTAAATTTCACATTCTTTTTTAATTATAGTAACTACTGGAGGAGGTGCACTCTGCGATGCTTTCTCAACTCAAAAAATCAAATGTGTTCACATTTGCTGGGTGCTTATTAGTTGCTCTTCTTTCTTTTGTTCTTTTTTCTTTCTTTATACCATGTCAGAATTTATTAAAAGTTTTGAAATGATAAGTGTCATCAGCCATCCAACCATTGATTTAAAGCAAAGTATATGAAAATTATACTTTATAAAATATAGATAAAAAAGGTATAAGCCCATTTAAAAAGCTTTACTGGTGGAAAGAACTCCTCTATAATCATATAAAGCACTAAGATGACAAACTAAAAGTGAAAAAAATGTAAATTGCTGATTGTATATAGAAGCAATATAATTCAAGTTTATTGTAAAATATGCATATAAATACTTAACAGAAATGAGCAGAGCTAAAGTTCTCCTTTAGGCCTGCTTTGCTCACTGCATCTCTCTGATTGGTGGATTTTTCTGTGAAGCATTTTGCGTGATGCAGTTTTTTTCTGTGCAAACTGCACTCTTAGACATGTTAAATTGCATTCGTGTAAACAAGTGGGTTCAACAGTAGTGAATACAATCAATTAACAACATGTCTTTATAGGTTTATCATTCAGTTCATTTTTCTTATGGAGAAAACCAGGTGTTTTTTAGATTCATACAATGTGACGGAATCAAAAGTTTTAATAACTGATGAACACTGACACTAGGTTAACTAAACTGAATCACTAAACTAAATCGAAATAAATAAACTATAAAACTATAGTCTTATGTAAAGCTGATTTAAAGCTAAAACTGACAGTATTTCATAATCAGTCATTTTTACAGCTATTTTCCTGTTTATTAATGTAAAGCAGCACTGAAACAATCGCTATTGTATAAAGATCTATACATAAATGTGAGTGGATTTGATTAATAGGTCCGTTCACATTTAAAGGATGGTAACCAAAATGATAAAGATATACTCATAACAATCAAATGTTGAATGTAGTCTGCTATTATATAAAGTTCTTTCACAACTAGAGTGAAAACAGGGCATAGCAAAGATAAAGCACAAAACACACATTGTTATACTTACGAGGACAAAACAAACAGAATCCATCATGCTTTAAAGGGCTTGAGTGTTAAACGCATTAGATAAATAAGCAGCTTGGGCTTGTAAGCTGAATGCTATCATCACTCATATGGACGCTAACATAATTCGATTTATAAGTGTCTTTACAGCTATTGTTCTTGGTGTGAACAGGACTTAATTTAAAGACTCAGTCAAGGGTGTCCAAATGTTTCATTAGCGGTTAATCTCTATGACTGACTTTCTTCAGTCACACACAAAAGGAGATGTCAGGCAGAAAATTAGCAGCTGATAGTCTCTGCAGCTTTTTTTATCTAAACAACATAAGTGACTGATATCATCAAGTCTGCTAAACATAACCCTTTATGTTTCACAGAAGAAAGTCAAACATGCTTGAATGACTCGAAAAAAAAATGAAATTACATTATTTGAGTGAACTGTCCTTTTGTGTTTTGTTCCCCAAGTAATGTGATAAGACAAAATATCTGTAAACTTTAAGTTTAAGCTGTCTCCTAAAAGGAAAGAATCAAATGCATTAACGATATGTCAGCAATTTCACTTTCACTTCTGTAACTGATCCACATAGACCCATTACACATTTACAATGTGCTAGGCTGACGTATCACTGGCTACATGCAAACACCTACATTTATGCAATCTTAAACACTTTAGTCGGTTTGTGTAGCTGACAACAAGACAATAATTAACATTTATAGTTGAGATAAAACAATTAATATGGTGTGGTTTCTGTATGATCACTGAAGCTCTGAAATTGCATGGAATAAATGGGAAAGCCCCTTGTGTGTTATGCAATAACTTTGACTATTTTGGATAGCCCTTTGAATCGAATTGCTACAGCACATTCAACGTTTTCATCTTTCAGCAGTGACATTTACAATGCACTGAACTGAAGTTAAACTGTGAAAACTGGACTGAAGCAGTTTCAATTGACTAGAACTTAATCTGTATTAAGCTGCTTTGACACAATCTTCATTGTAAAAGCTCTATAGAAATAAAGAGAAATTGAGTTGAATCTATATCAGACTGAAATGTGCTCAACAGAAATGTGTGCCTTGGCTACTTTTCTCTAAACGTGCGCTGAGAAACGAGCTAGGCAACTTGTGCTTTGGATGGAGGTTTGGGTAGATCAACTAATTCTTCCAATGTTTCATCATCAAACTATGTGTTGAATTTATATTGCAAAAATCGACACCATTTGTTACTGCCCTGTATTATCGCTGAGGATTGACGAAGATAATAGATACTTTGTTTCCAAATGCTTTCTCTTTAAAGGTCCAGTGAAGTGTTTTGAAATGTGCATTTTTATTCGATGTTGACGTAATCTCAACCGAAACACTAAGGCCCCGTTTACACTAGTGCGTTTTTGTTTTAAAATGCATACGTTTTGCTACGGTTACGCCATCCGTCCACACTACGCCAGAGTTTTCGAGCTGCAAATTTTGTCACTGTTTTGGAGCGCACTAGCTTATAGACATCATAAAAATGAACAATACTGATGCTAACATCTAAAAACCTTACTTTAATTTCATGGCACCTTTAAGTGGTAAACCAATGGAGTGGTTGCAGGGAAGAATAAATTGCCTTTGGAATGAGTGAATGTAACTTGACAACGCTTCAACATTTAGCTCTGCAACATAATTTACACACACTCATACCTAAAACATGATTTTTGAAGCGGTTAAGTTAATATATATATATAAAAAAACATTACAGCAAATTTGGGTTTTGGGTTTCACCACTATATAACAGCAGACTGCACCATCCGACCAATCACAGCTAAGCAGTGTAATGACCAGCAATGGTTTAGAGAGACTGAATCTTTAAACAAATCATTTGCCACTCTGAGAAATGAGGCGTTGCGAAACGAAACATGAGAAAACAAAAAGTATTTTTAGACCTTGGATTCATGTAAACCTATAGCTAGAGGCTCCAAAACAAAATTAGGAACCCTTGAAATAGCATAAGTGGTTTATTCTGCTGTGGGAACCCCAGAGTAATAAATTGACTAAGCCGACGAGAGAATGAATGAATGAATGAAATGGCACAATTGGAACACCTTAAAATAAATATCATGCTAAACCCACAACTTCCATGAATGTGGGGTTACATTACCAGTGAGAGCGTGAATCTTCTCTTTCAGCTTAGCACCGGTGCCATCTAAAGGGATTTTAAGATCATATTTGTTTTTGTTCCAAATGATTTTCACTTCCACCATCTCTTTCCCCTCGTCACTTTCCTCTCCGTTGCTGACCGCAGCAGGCTCAGTTGATGTGCTTTCACCATCGGTAAGAGATGCTGCTTCGCTGCCTGCTTCGTCTCCTTGTCCGGCAGCTTCACACAACACTTCTGGTACCTTCTGCGTTACCTCAGCCTCCATTCCTACTACCTCACTTCCTGCAGGAACAATGACAGATGAGAAGGCATCTATCAAAACCTGTTTCTTTTTTTCTTTTTTGTAATTTGTTGACCCGTTTTAAGCTAAAGTATTGGTGTAATATCTAACAGACATTCAAAAGTAAATCAACAAAACAAGCAAATCTTTATAGGAAAAACCTATACAACACCTTCATTTTATAATTCCTATGAAAGAAAATAAACTAGATAACAAGCCTAATCTCTTCTGAATTTGAGTTTTTACTACTCCACAAAAGAGATGGTGTATGTTTAGATAAAATACTTCTTAATTATCCTAACTATACTAGTGTCTAGAATACAGGACAGTGCATGTTTAAAGCTAACTGAACTAGCTGCTGTCTAAAGGCGCAGAATCTTCCAGCAAATTCCCCAAACGATATTTGAACCCAACTGTTGAACTAAGACCAGTAACCAACCCTGGCGGACTCAAGAAGGACCGTTTTGTAATCGTACACAACTGACTCATCGTTAATTTAGCCAGCCCGCTGTGCTAATATTCGCAAGATTGTGTCCCAAACCCAGTGAGCTGCCTATCTAGACAGCATCTTTGGGCACCATGAGCTCGAATGGGACGTTCGTTTAAAGGTTATAAACGCTGCCGTGAAGACCATAAACGCTTATTGAACGTTTCAGAAATGTTCAAACGTTACGTGCGCGCTCACGATGACCCTTCATTATGCTGTCGAAGTAGAAAACTCAATAGATTTTGTAACACAGCCGAAGTTTTCGACATGGCTGTTTTAATCACAAATTTTCTAGGTGTTGTTTTGCCCTGACAAGTTAAAGGAACGTCCATTCAGAATAATACAAGAAACAAATGACTGGACTTGATGTTGTATGGTTATACATAACACCGCAAACACGTTGTAAATTGCATTTAAGTACATTTTCATGCTACCTACCATCCTGCGCCGCCATGATGATTGTGTACAATATGAGGAAAGGCTTCTGGGAAAGAGCGTGCTGTCAGTGATTGAGCTCCGCGGCTTCCCGTAGTGACTTTGCGATTTTAAAATCTGGTGGATGGGACGTTATGAAGTTTATAATGTTATTATTATTATTATTATTATTATTATTATTATTATTATTATTATTATTATTATTATTATTATTATTTTCCATTGTTTCATATTGTACTGTACGGTCTGTCAGTGTCACTTGTTGATTGATACTGTAATTTAAGTTTTATGTACTGTTATGTATGTTCCTGGTTTCAGCAATAAAAAAAAGAACGTTATGAAGATTCTTAAAAAAGAAAAAAGAATTGAATTGAATTTTCTATAAAATATTTGTAAATATTATACAGTATCAAGTAACTATTAACCATGTTATTAACTAATATTTTTTATATCAACCACTTAGTTTTTTTGCCATCCGTTTGATAATATAAATATTAATTTCTCAGCTATTTTGCAGTTCTGTGTTCAGAGCTGGCCTGACTTTTGTATTCGCAGCTAAATAAATAAATAAATAAATAAATAAATGATAATATAGATTGTGAATTATATACTTTTTTATTTTATTCACACTTTTTTTATATATATTTACTTTTAAAAAGAAAATTATGTCTAAACTATCATTTATATACTATAATTACATAAATTTGTTGATCTTAAACTTATATTGCTCGGTAAAGTTTGTGAATTAAATTTAAATACTATATATAAATATGATCTAGTAAATGTAAACAGTTTAATGGCAGTTTCGTATTTTCAGTCTATTCATTTTGTCACTTAATAACTGAATATAATTAGCCACAGTTTGTTTCTTACTTAGACTCTGTATTAGAGAGTAAACAAACATCTTAAATATTTTGTTTATTGCCTATTTTTATGTAAAAATATTGTATATACACTTTGTTTCAATAATAGTAAACGGGTTTTCCGGAGGTGACGTAGTCTGTGAATGTCTGATGACATCCAAATAACTGGGATTGGCATGCGCAATGTGCCTAATACATACAGATCCACTGTTGATCTAAGCGTAAACTTACCCTACCCTGCCTTACCTTGAGGGCACTTAGTGAACTTTCAACCCTTACACAAGCAACAACATATGAAAGAAAAGGTAAACATATGAAAGAAAAGGTAAACAAAGCAGATACTTTATACGCGTTTTATGTACAGGAGGAAAACAGTCCACCTCCACTGACTGCGCGCGTGACCGATGCAGCAGCTACTACGTGGTAGATTGGCTTTGTGAATTGGGTAAGTTTTTTTACAGTGATGCAGTGTTTATTGACCTACTGTTACTGTTACTAGCACCACAGCTAACCTGGAATAACTGATGAGGTCATGTGGTTTCAAGCATACTTGAAACTGGAATGTGAGCAGGCTATAACGGACAAAGACAAAAGGAGATTTTCAAGCATCAAGAAATAAGTAACTTATGAACTATTGAGACAGCGAATGACATTTCAGTGTCGGTCGTCTTTAAATAATCGTTATAATGATATTAATGAAACGTGTGAGACAAATTTAGAGCAAGTATCATTTGAAGAAGTATCAAAACTCAAACCAGGTTTAACCGTTTCTCACAACTAATTAATGGTAATGTTTATTAGGGTCATTTGGTAACACTATTTTGATGGTCCATTTGAGTATTAGTAGACTGTCTGCTTACTTGTTGTTACAGACATTCAACAGACATTTAACTGACTATAGGAAACTATATGTGAATTTACACTAACCCTAATCCCAACCTCACAGGCTATTTATAATCTAATGAGAATTAGTTGGCATGTAGATGCAATGTACCTTGAATTCAAAAAACGGACCATCAAAATAAAATGTGACCGATCATTTTATTTGAAATATATTTTAATAAGTATCAGAATAAGTATGTTGTTTAGAATTTGCATAAATATATATGCCATGATAATGACTGAAGATCAGTTCACCCATATTTTGAGTTTTTGTTTTTAAAAAAGTCATTAAAGTAGATATAAAGTAAAAAAAGACCAGTAAGAGATTAATTTCTCCTGATTTAGCAGGTGTGAGTGTAAGTAGAATGTTAATATTTGTTTTATTGCATAAAAGTCTGATAACATTTCTGCGAAATGTCAAATATAAATATTATCCCTAATACGCATGGGACGATAACCGTTTTCAAGGTATACAGCGGTTTGGAAAAGTCAAGGTTTTAAAACCGCCTAAATTTTCTGTAATACCGTTCCCAAGGTATCCAAAGGTGCCATTTTAAATTGTTAAAGCATCAGTGTTTTTTAAACAAATGAAGAAAGCAGTTTTATTTAAATTATTAGGTCTCTTGTGAAAATTTTTATGCTTTTCAACAGAAATCTATTATATATTTGTTCTTATGGAGAACATCATATTCCTTTCAGTTAGCTGAAGTAAAAAGCAGTTTTTAGATTTTTACAACATCATTAGCACTCTTAAGATTTTATTTTATTTTTTTCTGATTGGCTACAGAACAAACCACTGTTGTGTTGTCCAATTTCCTGCCTAGTTAATCTAATTAAGCCTTTAAAAGGGACCTATTATAAGTTAAAATAAAATAAAAGGTAAAATAAGTCTCTGATGTTCCTTGGGTGTGTAAATGTAAAGTTGCAGCTCACAATACCCTACAAATAATGTTTTGTGCATTTTTTTTGCAACTCCATTTTAGGATTTTATCAAAATCATGCCATTTTGGCGACCATCGCTTTAAATTTGAATGAGGTTGTGCCCCCAGATTGACAGCATTCTGTCAAATGTCAAATAAAAATATTATCCCTAAAGAACATTTTATTCTTTAGACAGTTTTTAAGAATAACAAGTTAAACACTGGTATTGTGTTGATGAAAATGAACTTAAACATTACATGTTTTTGTTATTTTATACATATAAAATGCTCTAAATGACAACATTTTTGTTTAAATTTGTGGATAAAATGTCATCTGTAGTTTCATAATGAACCAAAATTAAATTTTACTACAATTGAAAACAGAATTAGTTTTCAACAAAAGACATTTTCCTTTCCATTCTTATTTAACAGAGCAAAGAGATTCCTATTATATATTTTTTCATCTAGAGAACATCTTATTTCTTTTAGTTTACTGGAGTAAAAGCAGTTTTTACATTAAAAAAACAGTTGTGTCGTTCAATTACCTGCCTAGTTAACCTATCTTCCCTAGTTAACCTAATTAAGCCTTTAAAAGAGACTTATTATGCCCAAGATACAAAATAAGTCTCTGATGTCTCTAGAGTGCGTATGTACAGTTTCAGCTCACAACACCACACAAATAATGTTATAACTTTTTTGCAACTGTCTCTTTTAGGATTTGATCCAAAATTTGCCGTGATCCAAATTTTTCTTTAAATTCAAATGAGACTGTGCTCCCAGCCCTCTCTTTAACAGAGGGTGGAGCTCTAAACACCTATGTGTCACCAGAGCAGCAGGTTCAAAACTCTAATGACGGGCGGCTACTTCTCACTCAGGGCTTTCAATGCTAATGAGGGAAAGATCGCCACTAATGGACGGGGCTTTCCCCCTCTGATGACACATACAAATGGAGAATGAAGTGTTTCTGCAGATCGTTTTTATGAAGTTTGATTATAAAAAATAGAATTGATAAATTTTTACGATTAGAGGCTGACTATATTCACACACTGTTACCATACAACTAAGTTTAAAAGTGATTTTTGCATAATAGGTCCCCTCAATACTATTATCATGCAAGATAACTAGTAAGATATCATGCAGTGTCATCATTTCAAATACAAAAGAAATGACTTAATTAGAAATTAGACTAAAACAGAAATTAGCTATTAAAACTATTATTAAACTACTTAATTATTATTAACTACTATTTAAAAATGTGTTGAACAAAACCTTTTCAATAAACAGCACTTGAATACAAATATGTTGGAGATATCTGACAATTAATAAAAACATCACCGGAGGGCTAATAAGTTTGCCTTCATCTTAACTAAGTACACACACACACACACACACACACACACACACACACACACACACACA
>CAIGQQ010005419.1:3437265-3473985 GCA_903798035.1 Danio albolineatus
CACACACACACACACACACACACACACACACACACACACACACACACTGTCTGTTCGTTTTTATTCTGGGCCACTGCTTCTTGTGTGAAGTAGTTGCCACGGAAACCGTCACATGGACTTTGCATTCCTGCAACTTTCATCTCATGCTTGACAGTCACGAGGCGCGTGCAGCTCTCTGACCACCAACTCATATTTGTCATCCTTCTGGAACTACGGCTGCAGCTATAATGCAATAATACTCTAATATGCACACAGTAAATCACTAATTACTCTGCTTATTGGCTTGATTTCTCATAGTTTGCTTTCCTGGATGTTGCCTACATTTACATGGACCAAAAGCCACCATCGCTGAAACTCTGGCATCTTACATGAGGATTTACACAAGCTGAGCTGAGGATGGCGGACATTAGGACATATAATGTTGTTGTTTTGGGAATAGGATTTTTGCTCATCTTTACAGCCTTCACCACATGTGGCAATATCGAAGTAAGCGGTTTTGAATTCTTTTAGCATGCTATTTAGATATAAGACCTGTATGATTGAATGAAATGCTTTGGTTAAGTTTGAAATCTATATTTTATTGTATAAAAATGTTAGCTTTTGAACCTAGCTGAAGTCTTTTAGCATTTTCAGCAGTTTTGAATGAGTTATATTATCATAAAAAAAGTCCCTCAAGCAAGATCTTTGTGTTCTTGTATTCATAGTTTTATTACTGAACTACTTTTTAGTGATGAACGGTTTTATTGATTCTTTAGCAAATTACAGAAGAGAAATCAGTATGTCTGTACAGAATCATTTACATTTTACCCTGTATACAATCCCATCCCTCACTAAGGCCTTGAGGTTACAATTTGGCTATAAAACCGTCAATATACAACAGTCGGAAAACTAAATAAATAAAAATAAATGAGGAGAATAAATAAAATGGGTTTTTGTAAACCCATCCAATTTACAGTGTCACGGTCGGAATGTTTTTCACACATTGCAGTCTTTGACCCAACTACAGATCCATTTATGTATCATTCTAATTCAGTATTTTATATTTTGTAGCAACATTTAGTAGTTTTTTGTTTTTGTTTTTTTGAAACAGTCTATTGTTGAAGTGAATCCGGGTCAGGCGCTTTCTCGTGTTTTTGATTTTCCCATCAGTCAATAAATTTTTCTGCATGACTAATGCGAGGAACAAATTCAAATGTCACGCTGGACTTCTGCTGACCCCACAGTCACTCGAAAAAAAGAAAAAAGCCCACAAACTCAATTTAACCAAAAAGAGATGTCTTATTGTAACATTGAACAAATACTCCACAAACTTCGTCTGTGTGCAAAATGAATCATCTTTAGAAGATTCTCAGTGATGTAATCAAGCTTGTATCTTGCAATCCAACTATTTTATTGTATATATTTTAACTACAGCAGCATTTTTAAGTAGATGGAGACTTCGTGACTGTGTATTAATTAGGTGACTACAACATTTATACTGATGTTATAATTCTGTTTTTTGTTTTTATGTTATGTTATGTTTCTAAAAATATCATGCTTCAGGGCTAATTGAAAATTTTTATTTTACTTTTTATGTATTTTATTTTAGCAAACAGTGGTGAAAAGCTTGAACAGCACCAACTTCACTGGGAGTGGGTATCATAGGTAAGATTCACTAACTACATTGTGCATTTAATATTTGAAGATTTATGACAGGTATACAAATATATCACAATGTGCTGTAAAATGCTGTAATCATTAATGAAACTTAATTTCAGTCCAACACTTGCTGCTTGTTTAAACTACAAAAAAGTTGTTCTTTTTGCTGCTTTATATGAATTTCTGCCAGTCATGAGAACATATTTCAAAAATGACTGATTTGGCAGCAATATTTGCGACCTTTCTTGTGTTGTTTTGTTGTGAAAATAAACACAAATATACATGTCTTAGTTCTATGTTACTTTTTACCTGAAGAACCACCAGTCTCTGTGATTTATATAGAGAAACACTGAGAGAAACAAAAATAGCAAGTGTTTAATTTTATAAAGCTTATTAAACCATATTTAATACATGATCCTAAATGATGGGAATGTTGAAAATGTCAATTTTAGCAATCGATATCTGTTAATTAATAGTTCCCGTATTTTTGGATTTTGGTTTTTTATTTATTTATGGTTGAGAATTGCATTATGAGACCTTGATCTCTGCTCTGTCTACTTTTGATGTTGAAAATTCAAGTGTACAGTTTTACAAAGTGACTTTTATTGACATTTTAGTAGATATAATGTATAAAGATTAATTTATAGGGAATTAAGTCTGTAAAATATACTGAAAATGTACTGGCAGTTTGTTACATTATTATAAGTTTTTTGTACTGTAAAATAAAACACGGACCCAGACAATATATCAGGTTAAAAAGTTGTTGGAAGATAGATCAAGGTCCCATAATGCAATTCAAAAGCATAAATAAATAAAAAATAAAAACATGAATCACAAAATATAGAAAACTGATAATTTACGGATATTTTTACAATGTAGCCTTGGTTCAATAGGCTTTGGCTGAATGTGTCACATGATACAGTACATGTAAAGCAAATGACACACTGCCATGTCCACACTAAATATGAGTTTTGTATGAACATCTTGTAAGTTGGTTGGTCAGTGATAAGTTGCACAAATACATAAGAAGCAATATATAGCACAGTGCCTTATTTAGTTCAATATGATTAAATATAAAAATATATTTTGAACATCAGAAGCAAACTGTCATCATATTCGAATGCTTTAGAGTTCAGTAAAGCTTAAATTAATGACAAATTAAGCTTACACTGTAAAAAGTAATCACTGAATCTACTCAAGAAAAGCTTGTAAACTTTACTGATTTATTTAAATTAGTAGATTGTACTTGACTATTCTGTGCTAAGTTAACTTTTAGGAGTATTTAGTACCTAAACTAAACATCTTGAGTAAATAGTACTTAAGATAAATTAGTATATTGGACTAAAGGCCTGGACAACCTCATGGTGCTATCTGGCACAAACAAATGGCACAAAAAAAAAAGATAAAAAGAATATATATATATATATATATATATTTTTTTTTTTTCTTCTTCTGTGGATGTCAGTGCTTCCCAGTAAAGAGATCATGAAAATATGCTTGAAAATGTGATATTTGATCATTTTGCTTTTCTCTTTTCACAGCCTTGGAATAATATATGGAGTTTTTTCCTTCTGTAATATACTAGCTCCCACTATCGTTGCGGTAATTGGAGCTCGGTTTACGATGTTCTTGAGTGGCATTCTTTATAGGCAAGTATCACAGATGTCTTTGTGACTGTTTTCCATGTAGTCTTTGTGTGGCTGTTGTCTGTATCGTTCACTTCTGCATGTTTTTTTCAGTGGTTATATAGCTGTATTCATCATTCCATCCACATGGTCCTTTTATTTCACATCAGTGGTCATTGGCTTTGGGGCAGCCAGTAAGTACAATGTTTAAAACACAAAGCCACATTTGTCGTGTATTTCATTTTATCTAATATTTATATTCACCATTCAGCACTCGCCCTCCGTATTTAAAATATATGTACAGCTTTTGGGAAAAAAATAAGAGATCACTTGAAAATTCTCTGTTAAGTTCACTTTCTCTAAAAGTTTTTCTTATTGAATTAATCAGGTGTGGGTTTGAGTAAAATGTTGATATTTTATTTTATATATGTTTGATAGCATTTTTTTTTACAAAAGTCATAAATGAAATTATTGTTATTTAAAAAAAAAAAAGCTAATATTGATAATTTTAAAAATGTAAGAAAATTTTAATTTGTCACAATAACAAATGTTTTATTTGCTCTGATTGAAAATCTTTTGTTCCACCAAATGTTGATTTCTTAACTCTTCTGAAGTTAAAACATTGGAATCGTCTTGACTTTTTAAATTAGAATTTGGATAAAATGTCATCAGTAGTTTACAGAATAAAACAACAACAAAAAAATGTGTTGCTCCAACACAAATCATTAATCCAGTCTCTTAATTTGTCTATAGTTTTTGTAAAGTGAAGGAACACTCCACTTTTTTGGAAATTGGCTCATTTTATAAGTCTAATGATCTCTGCTAAGCTAAGCTAAAAATACTCCCTCCTGACCTGGAGATAGGCCGAATAGTTTTTACAAAAATGTAAAACTCAACTGTTTAACATTATGGAAGTTGTAAATTGAGCCTATTTGCAAACAAGTGGAGTGTTTTTTAAGATCACTATATAAGCAATTATCAGCATTTTAATGGGAATTTAACGACTTGTGTTTGCTCTAAATTAATTTTAATGATAAATCATGACCTTTTTCTATCCATAGTGCTTTGGACAGCTCAAGGACACTTTCTAGTGGAGAACTCTGATGCTTCCACCATCAACAGGAACACAGGAGTGTTTTGGGCTTTACTGCAGTGCAGGTACAGGAAGTGACATCAACAGAGTTCTGATGTTCACATGAAACTACAATCTGAGATTCACATTAACAAATTACCTTAGGCTCATTTAACAACCCAACAGACTCTGAATCTGGCAGGCACACTTTCAGCTTAGCTTAGCATAGATATTGAATCTGATTAGACCATTAGCATCTCTCTCAAAAATAGCCAAAGAACTGGGATGGCTGCAGCAGCCGCAATGGTATTACACAGCGCCTGAAAATAGTTTCCAACATGGACAGCACATGCTCCCTGTGCATGCAGGTGGTTACTCTGGTTATATTGACAGAAGTTAGCTGTGTAATATCATTGTGCCTGCTAAAGCCATGGTACAGCAGCAAAGTTTCTTGATTATCATGCCAAAATGAGAGTATAGTTTATGAGAGTCCAAGCCATATCAGCCTAGAAAATAGCAAATTTTCATTTGATGTCAGCCTTACTACATGATGTAGATTTGAGTTTTAAATAGGAAAATTATCAAAACTCTTTTCATTTTATGAGTGAGATGCTAATGGTCCAATGAGATTCAATGATCTATGCTAAGGTAAGCTAAAAGTGCTTCAGTCAGACCTGGAAATGGGCTGAATGGATTAAGAAATGAAAAAAACTCCGCTGTTTACCTCTGTAGAGGAGTTGTAAAATGAGCTTTTTATAAAAGTGGAGTGTTCCTTTAGGTATTTGTTATATTATCAACACAGAATTATTTGGGATGGTAATAAGTATCAATAATAAGCATTATAATAATATAGTTTTTATAATAATAAGTATTAATAATAATGGTCACACTTTATTTTCATGGTCCGTTTGTTGAATTTAAGTTACATTGCAACTAATTCTCATTCGATTATAAGTAGACTGTTAGGTTGGGGATAGGGTTATGGATTGTGTAAGTTGACATGTACTTGCAAAGTTTCTTATAGTCCGTTAAATGTATGTTGAATGTCAGCATCAACAGATTTTAAGTAGACATTGTGCTTATACTCAAATAGATCATAAAAATAAAGTGTTACCATAACAATTAATAACACTCTTATGAAGATAGTTGTAACTGTCATTATAAGACATTATACAGTATGTTTTGTCGAGTTTTTATAGATACATCTATAGAACTGTTATCATTGATTATAATAATTATAATTCATTATGAGCACATGCATCATAGAAAGTGTTGCCAAGCCTATTTTTGTTTTCTTCTGAGAAAGAACACAGCAATTGTTTGACCGAATGTCTAATTTAGGCTTGAGATTCATTTATATTTCACTGAAGAAAGCCAGTTAAATCTACTAACCGAATCAGCAATACCAACACAAGCTGTGATTTAACCAGATGCTCTGTCAATGATTCCTGATTAAAAGATCTGTTTGTGTTTTCTTTCCAGTATGTTGTTTGGCAATCTGTACGTTTATTTTGATTGGAAAGGAAAAACTGAAATATCAGGTAACGTGATAATCTGAAGCAGCTTGATTGTGTGTAATCCTTGTATTTTAACATAAATGAATCAATTTTCCTGTCTTTGTACTAACTCTTAATGACTAAATATTTCAAACGCAAGCATATTTTCAGGTTGCTTGTTTTGTATTTGTACATTTTTACGTTATTATTTTTTTTCGTGCTTGTGTGACAGAGAAAGAAAGAAAGATTATGTTCACTGCTCTGCTGGTGATCTCCGTACTCGGGACACTGAGTTTTCTTGCCTTGAGGAAGGTCCGTCAGCTGGAGGAGGCTCTGTCTGAAGAAGAAGGCCAGTCTCTGTTATCAGCCAGATTTATGTAAGTCCACTCATACGTGCACTAATTTGTTTAATCAACCATAATGATGGAGAAAGAAAAAGATCAAACACATCCAAGCATTTTTTGGCAGACCAAGAAATTCTGATTAATAAATTATTCCTGCTAAAATTTTTAATGTACCTACCAGTCAAAAGTTTAGAAACCGTCTTTATAATGTTTTGAAAGAAGTCTGCATTTATTTGGTCACAAATACAATAAAAACAGTAATATTGTGAAATGTTTTTTTTTATGTAGAATAACTACTTTCTATATGAATATGTTGTCAAATTGTGTTTATTTCTGTGATGAAAATCATTAATTGTAAAAATTAAAAAGGGTTCCTATGATGAAAAAGTGTTGTTCTGCTTTCTATTTTTGTAGAAGCTAAATACATTTTATGTTTCATATACCAGTCAAATACCAGTTTATTTATTTATTTATTTATTTATTTTACTATAAGCTATATATAGTTTAATACTATATCATGGTTTCCACAAAAAAATACTGTTTTCAAAACTGATGATAATGATGGTTTTCAAGCATCAAATTAGCATGTTAGAATTATTTCTCAATGATGTAGTGATTTGTATTGATTTGTATTGACAATAATACAAATGTTATATATTATTTTTCCTAACATTGACTGGTAGTGTACCTACCACCACAAATAAGGTATTTTAAATTGATGTCATATTTCATGTGTTAAAAATACATGCTTTCATATTCTTAAAAAATAAAAGTTATTGTCGTAAATAAATAAAACAAATAGTTTTCATCTGCAATAATTCATACATTATTGAGCAATTCCATGCAAATGGCAACCTTGTCATGAAAAAAATTAAGTTTTTGCCAAAATATCGAAACCGTTTCTTTGTTTTTTGTGTAAGCAAGTATTTTACAGTACTTTTAAAAATATTCAAAAATGTCTCTGTAAGTGTTTTTAAACTATTATATTTGATTTACCAAAATCACACAAGTGCAAATTTTACATCTGTCACATCCATAATGAAGAGTTGTCACAGAAATCACAAAAAAAGAGTTTTTTTCTCACAAATGCAAAAAATGTCAAATACTATAAAATTAATCATTTGTGCACTCTTATTGTTTTGATTAGCAGTTTCTTTTGTGTTGTGCCGTTTAATTCACAGAATTTCTACTAAGTATGTTATATACTGTAAACTCAGACTTTTTTTCGACACATCCATAATGCATGTTTATTTTCCTAATTTAAAATAAAAAAAAAATGTTTACAGATCGATATTTTTCTGCCTCCATAACTGTATATGTTATATAGAGTATAATGTTAACGTATACTCTGTGAATTTATGTTTTGAGATTTTACTGTAAATGTCACATCCATAATGCTAGAATTGCTCTATTATAAATAAACTTTTGTAATTAAGCAAATTTCCTTTTAATACTAGCTATAAATTATTTTCTTGGATAAAGATTGTGGTCGCTGCTACTTTTTGTTTGATCATTTGATTTTTCATCAGCAGCTGATATGATTTGTTGTCTAATGTTATTGTAGATATAAACAAAGAGCAGCCTCTGCTGTGACTGAAGCTAAAACAGAGTTAAGTATGTCTGGCTTATTTTCATGTTTGTTACAAGATCTGCTATTAATTAATGAAACATATTCAAACAATTCTTAAAAGAAATTATAAAAAAATGTTTGTTGTGGTCTAATATTTGCTTCTTTTTTTCAATCCTTTTCCCCCCTTTTTCTTTTAGAGACGATTGTGGAAATCTTCAAAACCAAAACCATATTGTTGTTAAGTTTCTGCATGGCGTACAGTGGTAAGGGCATCACTAAAGGAAACCATTGATACAGTGGGCATCTGATAATAGTGAACATATCTTCATTCCTGCTGTCTCACTAAAGGTTTGGAGCTGTCATTTTACAGTGGTGTTTATGGGACCTGCATTGGGGCTACAGAACACTTTGGTAATGCAGCCAAAGGCTTAATCGGCATCTCAGGCATTGTGGTTGGAATCGGAGAAATCGTTGGCAAGTGCACTATTAATACGAAGAGCATCTTTTGACAACACTTTTTGTGAGACTGAAATTTGATTGGACGATGTCTTTTATCTGCAGGAGGAGGATTGTTTGGCCTTGTGTTGAAGAATAATCGTTTCAGACGCACTTCAGTTGTCTTCTTAGGGATGGTTGTGCACTTTGTGGCCTTCTATCTGATATTCCTCAACATACCAGATGATGCTCCTGTGGTTCTTCAAACAAGCTCGCAGCACAATCCATATCTGGCACCAAGGTAGAACAACATGTCTTTTTAAGACGTTGATATACTTCAGCTGCTGATGTTATTTTGAACAAAATCTGGCCTAAGAAATTTGGTTAAAATGAGATTTTAAACAGCTTGACAAAACATTTTCCTGGATAGGTTTGCTTCAATGATTGGTCCTTGGTAATGATGTAATCAATCCAATGATGTTGGGTGTGGCTCTCTACCTTTTCTGACTCTTATATCACTTTTCTGTTCATTTCAACAACAACGGACTTCTGCAAAAAGAAAAAAATAATGAAATGCATTGTAAAAAAGTTCTGGCTCTGTTATATGCTGTAAAAATGAAGTGAACTTAATTGTTTTAACACATTTAAGTTGATTGAACACGAAACAATTAAGTTAACTTAATCCATTTGTGTTGGGACAACATGAATGGGTTGTTTGCAGCCCTTCATTTTTGCAGTGTAAAACAGTGCTAGAACTTTTTTTACAATGCATTTCAGTATTTTCCCATTTTGCAGAAGTTAGTTGTCCCCAAAATAGAAAATAAATGCTTATTTTAGATGTTATTGCTATATTGGTTTATATTGTAATCGGTTATTGGCTGATAAATTGGTATATTTTCACACTTCAGATGTGTACTGCTGGAAATGTGGGTTATTATTAGTATTATCCACTAATGGCATTAGAAATATGATAAATGAAAGCAAACGGTCGGCAGTGTGGGTGTTTTTCACTGTGAACTTCAGAATTAGAATTTTTAAAGGTATTTGGGAAATGTGGGATTTTTTAAAATAAAACCAGTTGCGATATTTGAAAAAAAAAAAGGTACCAAGAGTTGTTTTTATTGGTTTATATATAGGTTATCAGCTTCTAAATTGAAGAAGTTATCGATTATTCATACATTGCTCTAAATTTTCATATGGTTTAATCCCTACTCGTTTTTTATTTTATGTTTACTGTTCAATAATAGTAAATCAATGATCAGGCTTTTCAAATTTCTTTTTCTACTGTACCTGAATGAAGCATTGCCCTGAGTATATCAGGGCTTTAAGGGTGATCTGCAAAGCTAAACCAAACCAAGCAAAAAACTATACTAAAGGTTTAGTTCACCCAACAATGAAAATTCTGTTATTAATTATTCACCCGCATGTAATTTCAACCCCCTGAGTCTTTTGTTCATCTTTAGAACACACATTAAGATGTTTTAGATGAAATCCCTCTTTCATCTTCCTGGAGCATTCAAAATCCAGCAAAGGATCCAAAAGCATTGTCAAAACATTTGATGTTACTTCCCTGGAATCATTCAAAGTTCCGAAAGCACTTTTGTGCACCAAAAGACTGTAAAAACAAGTTTGTCTTTTGTGTCAGGTTAGGTTGTGTGTTTACTATGGGCACTATGTCGCTTGTGTGTTGTGCTGCAGACTCTAACGACAAGACTTTGTATTGCCCATAGTACACGTGCAAACTGAGTAGTAAGAGAACGTAACGTATAGACAAACACAGTCATATTTACAGTTTCTGGGCTAATGTTTTGACGCATTACTGTACATCATTACAGTTGAACCACTGAAGTCACATGGTTTGTTTTGACAATGTTTTGGTTCTGAGGTCCATTGCAGCCTATGGAGAATGAGGAAGCTTTCGAATGTCATCTAAAATATGTTCATTTGTGTTCCAAAGATGAACGAAGGTCTTGAAATGACTTGAGGGTGAATAATTAATAACCAATTTTTTTAGCGAACTAATCAATTAAGGTCATGGGTTTAATTCCCAGGAAATGCTTGTACTGAAAGTTACATGCAAGATAAAATTAGTTTTCTAAATGTATTGCAGTGTTGCATTGCTGATGGCATCTTGTTATCTGTGTTTCTGTATTGCCTCTTGCAGTGTGTCGATTGCTCTGCTGTGCAGCTTCTTGTTGGGTCTTGGTGACAGCTGTTTCAACACTCAGCTCTACAGTATTCTGGGCCGGGCGTATGCTGAGCAGAGCGCACCTGCCTTTGCCATATTTAAATTCATACAGGTAAAGGCTTATTTAGATCACATTTTGCTGAGAAGTCACATGAAGATGTCACAAAATTGTGTTAGCAGCTGTGCTTACATTAAACTGAGTGCATTTAAACCATTATTTTGCATGACGACAAACTAAATAAGTACACTAGGAGTCACGTAAATTCTAAAAATGTGCTTATATTTGCACATGAGTAGTAAGGTATATTTAGCAATAGGGTAACTGTTACACCTCGGGTCTGCGTTATATTTGAACAATTTAATGGACTGAAGTCATTTACATTGCTTATACTATGGTTACCACACATAAAGACACTATACTTGCTTACTCTTACCTTACTTATATTGAAGTTGATATTTAGCCGCATTATGTTGGTGTTTTGTATTTTTTACAAGGTCTGTCGTTAGCCCAATGCTCAACCCCCAACCTAGAGGACCAGGACATACACGCATAAACTATGGACAATTTAGCTTACCCAATTAGCTTATTGCGTAAGTCTTTGGACTTGTGGGGGAAACCAGAGCACCCAGAGGATACCCATGCAAACTTGGGGAAAACATGCAAAATCTAAACACAAATAGCAACTCACTTAGCCAGAGATCGAACCAGCGGCCTTCTTGCTGGCAACATCGCTACCCACTGCACAACCTTGCTGCCCAAAAGACACTGTACAGATGTTTTCTTTTGTCCTCAAACAGCTGCTGTTTGTAGTACTAGTTTATTACACAATCTCATCTAAAACTTTCTGCTTAGGCTGTAGGCTGTGAAATAACTGAAATCATTGAGCCTAATGTGTTCAGAACTTGCGAGTAGCTACTTTAGCTCTGCGTTTTTATCTTAGAATATTCATCAGCCAATCAGAATCAAGCAATCGACAGCCCTGTATTATAAAGTCAAAGAATTGTTCTCTCAGATTACAAAAGACGCACGTAGTTGGATCTACAGAATAAATTTCTCAGTGTGCATCAAGAAAAGTGATTTTAGCCTCAACAGTGACAGGATAACTGGACTAACCAGCGCACAATTTACAATCACACCATCTCAAATGTAGTTTTGAAGGGGATGTATCATGCTCCTTTTCCACAGTCTCATATTAATATTGAGAAGTTATAGATTAGTACTGCTCCGTCTTTTTTTTTTTTCCAAAAAGTTGTTAGTTTTTGGCGGAACGAGTCAACAATGCACAAACGTGGCAATTTCTGTTTAGTGGCTGACTATATCCTGTGATTTCTCGGTTTATAAAACAGGGGGAGGGACTTTGTAATAGTAACACTTTTACATACAATCACAGGGGCTGTTTCCTGGAGCAAACATACAGTGCGTCATTGATTAGCTGCTAAATTCGAATCATAATGGCTAGTTCAAAGCAGGAGAAAGACCAGCAGGTCACACTTTACTATAAGGTTCATTAGTTAATGTTAAATAATGCATTCACTAAAATGAAAAAAACACTGAACAATACATTTATTACAGTATTTGTTCATGTTAGTTAACATTAATTGAAATGAAATTACAGTTGTTCATTGTTAGTTCATGTTAACTCACGGTGCATTAACTAATGTTAACAAGCATGGACTTGGATGTTAATAATGTATTAGTAAATGTTCAATTAGGATTAATAAATGCTGTACAAGTGTTGTTCATGATTAGTTCATGATAGTAAACGCATTAACTAATTTATTACCTTATTGTAAAGTGTTACTGACCAGCATGTTGTTTGTCGAAGATCAAAACTAATCAGTGTTTTCAATGAAATAATGTTTGTGTAGGTTCAGACATTTTAAAACACAGAATTACTAGCAAAATCCCCCAAAAATGTGCTTTGTAAAATGCACGCTGATATCTATGGACAACAACAACAATAATCATTTTACACATACTATCAATGTGAATTCTATGAACTATATGAGCATACCATGAATGTGAATTCACAATGCATACACGCTATTTGGGTAACTAGAACATTTAGTCTGTTTTTCTTCCAGTTTAACAGCCACACACTGTATATAGTTAAGGTGAAGTTGATGAATTGCCGTGTTGTAAATCCAGCAGCTCTAATCTCCATTGCAGTGCATGGGGCTGTGGCATGTCATGTCATAAACCAGATATGTCACCAGGGAAATATAAAAGTGGTAAGTTTTAAATAACTCACTAAGGGCAGTCAGCTGAAGTATTTAAAAAAATATTAAATTAACCACGGCTAAACAAGATGAGCTTGTGCACATCAAAAAAGAACACTTTTTTTTGGACTCATGCTTATCCAGATTTTTTGTGGCTCTGTTGTGGCTGATAGGTTTACTTTCATGCAGATCATGCATGCACTTTTCTGGAAGAAGCGCCCATAGAAGGATTTACGTAACCAAAAAGTAGGGTCAAAAGCAAAATTAATTAAGACCAAGAAATAAAATTTTGAGAAAAGAAATAGTCTTTGCTATATGTCTAAATCATTTTTTGAATCTTAACCCATGCTTGACCATGAGAGTCCACCTCTTGTAACAATGTAAATAACGTTGAATGCATGAATGGCTTTAGACCAACCCTTTAATAATTCTAAAATATGTGATCAAAGCCCATCATCAAAATGATTTTATATAGTTATGTCCAAGGACTGATCACATTAGACCCACCTGTCCAAACGCAAGATGACAAGCTTTTATTATGTCTGCACATTTAAGAGGCAGAGCTCATTTATTGTAGAGGAAAAAACTACAGCAATCTCCTTATTTGCAGAATCATACATTAAATTATTGATATATCGTACTAGTTTTCCATGAAGTGATGATTTTATTCTCCAACACGTTTGCTTTTTTAGGCAGCACATGAGTTCCATTCAAAACATTGGCTGGAATCAGCTACCGACAGTAGTGTAATCCTATTACGTAATCAGATTGTAAAAATTTATTACATTTTTACATTTTATAATATAATAAGCATAATCAGATTACAGCTACTTGGATTCATGGTGGATTACATGGTCACAAATGTGTTACACAACGGAAAAATTCGACTGTGTGCCATATGATTGAGCTTTGAATGATAACACTTTATAATGGACATGTAAATGTCATGTGAGTTTATTTATGTGCATACATTTTTTTTTTTACAAAAGTTAGACACATACCAGTTTGTTTGACAGTAATGTGACGCCCCATTTTAGGCCTTGTGAATTGTGTTTCGAGGAAGAAATTATTATTATAAGAAATTATTTTTTTATACAGCAAGGGCGCATTAAAGTGTTAGTAAGTCCAGGGTATCCGTGGGGTCTTAAAGTCTTAAAATGTCTTAAGTCTCAAAAGATACGTTTTAGGTCTTAAAGAATCTTAAATCTACTGAAATGTTGTGTTGTAGGTCTTAAATCTTTTTTTTATAGGTCTTAATTTTCCTTTGTTCATGTATAGCTACTAGGGCTGTGCAATTAATCGCTACAGCAAAAAAATAATAATCGCGATTTAACCACATGCAATTTCTAAACCGCGTAAGGCTGCAGTTTAATCTATTCATTTATCTAGATTTTTATTTAGAAAATGTTGTTATTGTGCGCATGATTTTAATATGTTAACCAATCAGAGCTGAAGCAGCACACCGGGCAATAGGCTATATGCACACAGACTTTTAATTTTCAGCCAGGCAGCCCGGCGGCTTCCCGTGACCTGTCTTTCTGTTATAAAATTGTCACGTTTAAGATCTGATTTCTTTCAAAATCAGTGATCTTCACTGTATGTTAGAGATACGATATGAAGTGGGTCTTAGATCGGACAAGAAGCACTGCATTAAATTTAATTTCCCCCCCACCATGTCAGTTTACTTTACCTCAGTATTTTCAATAGAATTTCTGCGCCAGCCTTTTGCTACTGACAGCGCTTTTGGTAACAGCAGTATTTCATCTCGTTTTATGCTTGAACAACTAAATGAATGCTTAAGTCTATTCAACTGAATGTATTGTAATTACATTACAGCGTCAATGCTGTAAAAACAACCTTGTGAAATTGAAAATAGTCACATTAAGCTTTTACCGGAAGTTTATTGTCGGCTTTAAAACTCTAGCTTACAGCTAAACTGACCGGGAGAAAGATGTTAACCAATCAGAGCTCACTCACTTTTTATTCATTGTTCTGACTGGAATTGAGGTTAGTTCATCTTTATTTGTTCATGTTGTCTGTTTTTAAGACAATTTATTACAGTTTTGTTTATCAAGCAGTCAGTACTACTGTGTACAGTATGTGTTTAACTAGAGTTGAGGTCAGTTAATCTTAATTTATTATATGTTGTCTGTTTTAAAGTAAATTTTACTACAGTTTTATTTATTAAACTTAATTCTATGTTATTTCATTGTGAAATGTTTTGTTCTGCACATCTTGTGCACTGAATGCATTTAGAAAGCATGTATGTAGCTTGTTTGAAATAGCAAAATAGCTGCCAAAATCACAAATAAAATCACAATCGCAATATTCGTTCAAAAAAATCACAATATGATTATTTTGTCCATATTGCACAGCCCTAATAACTACCTAATCTGGGCATTAACACCCATACAGTCACCAACAATCCCAATCTCAATAAAACTTTCAACTTTATTTAAAAATAGCATTCAATCACTTTCCATACAGTAACATTTGTTTAAAAGTACCCCATTTACTTACTGCTGAGGATACTGACCTGACCTATATTTTTTTGTTGTTAAATGATTATTCTAATATTAAGTGTATTAACTTAAATCATGTTTTGATAAGGAAAGGGAACATCTTTTCCAACAGGGATATTATAAAAAAACGTAACTTGGTGAAACCCGCAGAAACCCTGAAGTCCTTTGCCTCAAGCTTTATTTTAAATGCAATTTTTTTATGTTCTACACAAAAAGGAAGCAGTACAGATGTTTTCAAGATTGATAATAAAATGAACTAAATCATCAAATCATCATATTGGAATGATATCTGATGGATCACACACACACACGCACACACGCACACACGCACACACACACACACACACACACACACACACACACACACACAAACAAGGACATAGGCATAATGTATTAAAATATTTAAAAAAAAATTTAATGTCAAAAGACCTTGTAAGTATGATTCTTAACTGACTATTGTCCTACTAATGTCATTCCAACGTCATATCATGTATTCATCCAAATTCAAGTCCTCAGTTCTCACATACACACACTTACACGCGTGCATCTACTTATCTTTGCCTTTGTAGCATCTAATCATTAGACAAAGCATAGCTGACGTTTTTACAGTATGCGCTGCTTGTATGAAAGATGCACTGTATGGTATATGATTAGATGTGGTATTCGGAGAATTCGAGAGCTCTGTTTCGTTTCAGTAGAATATCTCATTAATAGATGCATAGTGTGGAAACTTTAGAAGATATGTCTATCCCATAACTTTGCTAGATAACTTTTTTTAAGGAAATAATAAAATGCATTACTTTAAAAGAAACATTTAAGACCTTTATGAATGAAATGCAAAACCTCCAGTATATCACAAAGTTGGTCTCATTTTTCGATGGAATACAGTGAATTATATTTGAAATAGCAGAAGAAAGAACTTCAAATCTGCACAATCAGATCAACACAAAAACATTCTATTACATGGACATTGAAAAATTACACTGTTAACAATTTCTTGTGAAATTAAATGTAACTTACTATAAATCAATTACAGCAAATTTATTTACTGGATTGTATATATATTTATTGTAAAATATACAGTAATTTTCACAAATGCACCTTTAAAATACAGTAACATATGTCATAACTGTCCTAAAGTAAAATACAGTTCATATTGCAGTACTACACTGTGGAAAAGACCTGTAAAAATACATATGAAAGCTTAGAACATTTCACAAAGCTTAGTGAATTTTATACTTTTTAATTTGACCTAATTAGACCTATTAGTAGACCTAATATTTAGATTTTTCAATTTTGGAAATATATAAATATATATTTTTGACACTTGAAGACCTTTTTAAAGTTCTTGTGGCCAGTCTGCCAAATTTGCTTCACCATGCCAATAAAAAGGCCTGTTCTTTCAGTCTGTTTCTGCAGCTGTGGCCTTCTTCTACAGCGGCTACATTCTGCTGACCTGGCAGCTCCTTGTGATGGTCATCATGGGCTTCATAGGGACGCTGTGTTTCTTCATGGTGGAGAGGATGCAGAACATGTCGGCTGATGCACAGGAGTATTAGGCTGGAGTCTCGCTCAGGACACACATTTCAGTAAGCAGTTGCACTTGCACTATTTGTATGTTGTAATTAAGATGAAGTTGTTAGGATAAAACACTAGTGATTCATGAGAAGGTGCCTTTTTTGATATTTGGACTATAAAATACAGGATTTCTGGGGTTTTTCTCTATTTACATGCTTTGATAGATTGTTGATAATTGAGAATGCATTGTGGTGATATGAATATACTATAGAGGTGCGTGATATTTATCATATGTGATAATATCATAATTGTGGTTTTAGTCATTTTAAAGCACACGTTATTGAGAATCTCATTCTTTTTGCCAAAAACAAACAAGACCACATTTTGAAAGTGCGAAATCTTAGGAAGCTTATACATAATGCAATTAATGATCCTATAATTTAATTTATGAAAGCAAAAAAAAAAAAAAAAAAAGTCATGTTTTTTCTCATTTTGTTTAAGATATATATCAGTAAGTGCACACAAGCTGGACTAATTATTTCCAGAATATCATTGTGTGGCCATAAATGTAGATGTAATATTTATTTAAAGGCACAGTATGTAAATTTCATCCACTGGAGGGTGCATATTCACAACAAAAGAATGTTTATTAATGTTATGACTGAGGGTGGAATCATTGAGCCTGATTTCTGTAGGGGTCTCATAGGATGTAACTGAAAATCGAGGGTGTGTGATTAGCATGATGACACAGGACATGGTCAGTAGCATAAAATTGCTTATTGCTCTGGAACTTTAAAACATTTGGTGTAATGTGAGTTCATAAGTCAGCAAATATATAACGCTGTTCTAGTGGTTTTGGATGTTTTAATGAAAAAAAGTTACGTATTGTGCCTTTAATATCCAATATTGAGCAATATGCACAATTTTCATTGGTGAACAAACATACAATATTGAGCAAGGTACATTATATGTGCTATATTGTATGTGTGTTTACCAATGGAAATTGCACACCTCAAAGGAACATTGCAGTATTTTGTTCCTGAATCAATCTGGTTTTGAGTGAATCATTCAAGAAAATTTAGTTTCTTTCTATATGGATATCATTCATTTTGAACAAATCTGATTGAAAGTTTCATTAAATCACTCATTAAAACAGGGACTTTGCATGAATATGTACAGATGAAGTCAGAATTATTAGGTCCATTTTGATTTTTTTTCTTTTCCAAATGTCGTTTAACAGAGTAAGGACATTTTCACAGTATGTCTGATAATATTTTTTCTTCTGGAGAAAGTCTTATTTGTTTTATTTCGGCTAAAATTAAAGCAGTTTTTTATTTTTTTAAAGACCATTAAGGTCAAAATTATAAGCCCCTTTAAGCTTTTTTTCCGATAGTCAAAAACCAGAACAAACCATCGTTATATAATAACTTGCGTAATTACCCTAACCCGCCTAGTTAACCTAATTAACCTAGTTAAGCCTTTAAATGTCACTTTAAGTTGTATAGAAGTGTTGTGAAAAATATCAAGTAAAATATTGTTGACTTTTATCATGGTAAAGATAAAATAAATTGGTTATTAGAGAGGAGTTGTTAAAACTATTATGTTTAGAAATGTGTTGAAAAAAATCTTCTCTCCGTTAAACAGAAATTGGGGAAAAATAGACAGGGTGGCTAATAAGTCAGGGGGGCTAATAATTCTGACTTCTACTCTATATCAGGGTTTTTACTGTATAGAGAATTTTGAGGCAGCACCTCTATCAAATATTGTACAACCTCCTCCTTTTGACAAAAATCAGACAGGCAGTCACAGCTAGCACTGGTCATCATGTATTTAATTACATTTAATGTAAGACTTTTCAAATAAGATGTTTTACTTGATAAGATTACTGAATTACTACTAAGATTGATGTTTTAACTGACATTGCATTCATCTTTTGTGTTATACTGACACCTAATGGTGTAATCGCAGCATCATGTGAAAGCAAGAGACCAGTGACTCACTCATTCTGATGTGGAAATTCCCCTGACTTTTATTTCATGGTTGAAAGTGTCAGATAAGAGCTGCTTTTCCTAGATTAAAAAAAAGAAGTTTTGTTTTGAATATTGTATTTACAGAGAGTGTGGGTGTATATACTGCTATTGCAAACCACTTGGAAAAAAAAACTTGTTATTCAGGTGGTCAGAATAACATAAGTTTTGAAGAATGCTAGTATTTGAATAGCCCCCAGTGATTTCTATAGTATTTTTCAATACTGTATACAGCACAATACCTTCTTTTGTATTCAGACACACGTGGGAGAATAAATGTTTTTCAGTTTTGAGTGAACTATCCCTTTCAAACTCTGATATGTAAAAATGTCTGAAAACTGTAATTTTATGCAAAAATGTGTTAATTGATATATATTTTCTCTTAAATTTGGAAAAAAGTAGTTTAAAGAACAAAACAATACCTGCATTTTGCTCAAAAACACAACTAGAAATTCAGAGAAACTGAGAATTTCCAAGTGGTTTCTTGATTTGTTTCTATAACTATATATGTAATACACATGCACACACTTGTTTTGGTGGTTTATGAGGACTCTCCATTGGCGTAATAAATCTTATACTCTTAAAAAAAAATGTTTCCTTAAGTTAAAGAAAAAGCATTTCTCAGGGTCCGGCTGTTTAATTATTTTTTTAAGGATCTGTAACTCTAAATGGCTGTTATCATATCAGTCTACTTTCAGATCAGACTTCTTAAATGCCTTCATTATTATTATTATTATTATTATTATTATTATTATTATTATTATTATTATTATTATTATTATTATTATTATTATTATTACGGTTTATTTGTTTTTATTTTTGCTTTATTATACATTGTGAAATTGTGTAGTTGTAAAATCAGATAATCTTCTTCGTTGTTGGCGAAGGTGTGATCACATTTATCCCGAAATATTCAGTCACAGAACAGGCACAACTGGTTTAAACAAGAATGTTTAGACGAAGGTCATCTTGAAGGCACGAGTCTGCTTGATTATATACATATGTGCAAAGTGCTGTTTGTTATAAACCAGTGTTGTGTTTCTGAAGCAACCGAGCTCTTCAGTCATATTCATTTTCTGGCTCCTTTAGGATTTCACGTTCTATAATAATAATAATTTTAATAATAATAAAGAAAAGATGACTGAAGAAAGTTTTACATTACATGTTTCATTATAAAGTGTGTTGAGCATTACACAAATTCGTTTCTTAGTATGAAAGCTGCAGAAAGCTGTTGTAATTGTTTGTGTTTATTTAGTTCAGCATTGGCCATATGTTATCTTTACAGATGTAATGTATTTAATATGTATTTATTGTGTCAAAGCTTTCAGAAAGGGGCATCGTTTGATGTTTGAGTGACTTTCTACATTTGTACTATGTAGCCAATCAAAAATGTACTTTCATTAGACAGCAGCCATACAATAATGTGTGTCATGTTTTAAATATTTGTGCAAAAATCATTTTTTATACAATCAACATGAAACATTCTACGCTTTTGGGTTTTATATGATGTTTTTTAATGCATTTCAATAAAGAAAGACAGAATGTGTTCATGTCTATTTATTTGCACCTACAAACACTTATTTACGGATCATTAGCTATGGGTTAAAATAAGTATTTTTATTATTTGGCCAAATTCTAGCTTTAGCACTATATTACTTGGTTGTTATTTTAAATGTCACATCATTGTGTTGAAATTGAGTATTGTGTTTATTATGGATTATTTAAATGAAAACAAAATCATTTGAGGTAAAAACATCATCATAGCTTTTATAATGGACAAAAACTAAACGAAAAGTTATTCAAATGATACTTATTTGGTGTTTTAACTATATCTGAAGTCTATCTGTATTCTGTATTTTGTTTTTTGTAGAAAATATAAATAAAAAACTCAGGAAAAAACTCATCTAAAGGTTTTCTGTAGTTGCAGATCAGACCTGCACAACAGCTAGGAGGGATTTTGGACCATTCCAAAACTTGTTCAATCGGGTTCAGGTCAGGACTCTGACTGGGCCATTGCAAAATATTTTCTTCTGTTGAATACATTCTGTTGTTTCATTCATTAATTTTCCCCTGGCTTATTCCCTTTGTTCATCGAGAGTCACCACAGCAGAATGAACCGCCAACTTATCCAGCATATGTTTTACACAGCAGATGCCCTTCCAGCTGCAACCCATCACTGGGAAACACACATACACTCTCATTTACACACATACACTACGAACAATTTAGCCTACCCAATTCATATAGTGCATATTTTTGGACTGGGGGGGAAAGCAGAGCACCTGCAGGATCCACACCGTGGACACAGAAAGAACATGCAAACTCTACACGGAAATGCCAAGTCCCTTCTTGCTGTGAGGCGACAGTGCTAACCACTGATCCACCGTGCTGTCCTATTCTGTTGTTTACACTCAAAAAAGGATTACTGCTGCTTGTTCAAACTACCCGTATAAAATGAGCTGAAACAACACAATTTTTGTCATTTCTTTGGCTAATTTATTTGTTTTACGTTCAGTCCACTTAAATTTGTAAACCATTAAGCTAACTTAAGCATTTTGTGTTGGGACAACATGACGGAATTGTGTTGGTTCAACTACCTGGTTAAGAGATTTGTAGTTCCTAGCATGCTTTGCGTGGGATTGAATTAAGCAAATTAAAATATTGAGAATAAAAGAAATCTTAGATGTTTTACATTAATAGAAAGACTTGTTAGAGTTTAATATTTACTTTAGTTTGAAGATTTAGAAGATTTTCATATAATGTTTTGAGGTTACCGCCTTGCAGAAGCACCGATGCTTTGGGTGTTCGCATTAGCAACAATGAAGTTTGTTGCCTTGCTCACTGAGCAATGACTGTCCTAAAATGAGTTCTGAGATCAGTGTCAATCAACTATATATGGAACTCATGAAATATGCTTTAAAAATGGCTTCATTTAGGATAACTTCAAATAAAGGAGACTTCAAAATGTACGACACATAACAGACATGCATGATATTATCAGACCTTTGAGTTCAAGTTAAATAAAAATACAAATGTATTTAAACTTTTATTTGATAAAATCACGTTGGACCAACTCAATTGCATTTAATTGTGTAAATATATCGATTTTTAGTTGGTGCTAAACAAATTTGGAAGGAAATTCGGCCCTTAATTAATTTGAGTTCATTCATTCATTCATTCATTTTCTTGTCGGCTTAGTCCCTTTATTAATCCGGGGTCACCACAGCGGAATCAACCGCCAACTTATCCAGCATATTTTTTACGCAGCGGATGCCCTTCCAGCCGCAACCCATCCCTGGGAAACATCCACACACACACATTCCCACTCATACACTATACGGACAATTTAGCCTACCCAATTCACCTATACCACATGTCTTTGGACTGTGGGGGAAACCGGAGCACCCGGAGGAAACCCACGCAACCACGGGGAGAACATGCAAACTCCACACAGAAATGCCAACTGACCCAGCCGGGGCTCGAACCAGCGACCTTCTTGCTGTGAGGCGAACGTGCTAACCACTAGGCCACCGTGGCGCCCCTAATTTGAGTTCATCATTGAGTTTTTTTTTGAGTGTATTGAATGAAAAAATCATTTAAAAAAAAACAATTTGTGACTTGGATGAAGATCAGAACATTTAAATGTGTAACTTATGCCAAAACCCAAGTAATCCCAAAAGGTTCTCTTACTGTTCCTTTCTACTGTATAAACATTTCAGATATGTGGGGCTATTTATCATTGTTTTCACAGTACATTTAAACAGCATGATAAGAATTGTTTCTTTGAATAACGGATAAAGTATGCAAAGAAGAAGCTGTGCTGTGCCGGGATGTTGGTCTTGGTGTTGTTCACCTTCTCTGTACCAGAATCATAGCCAGCCTGGCCAAAATCTAGTGATGACTCAGCACTGATTGTGTCTATAGATAATGCTGAGATCATGTAGAGACACAGACATGTTAAGGCATTAGTATACAGATTTAGATTGATTAATCATCATGTGTTTTAGCAAAAGTTACATAGCCTATAATCAGTCTTTTTCTGGAAGCCTAAATCTGGACTTTCTACAAAGACTGGAGAGGATGTCCTAAAAGGAGAACAGGAATAAGGGTTTGTTTTGATACACGTTGTGATGAAATACTAAAACTAAAGATGGCTATGATTTCCCATGCTAATTGGTCTTCACCCTGTAATGAGGATGTAAAGAGTGTCAAAACTTAATATTTTGTGGTATAAATATTTTTTTTCACTCACCGGCCACTTTATTAGGCACACCTTACTAGTATCGAGTTGGACCCTTTTTGCCTTCAGAAATACCTTAATCATTTGCTACAAAGATTCAACAAGGTACTGGAAATATTCCTCAGAGATTTTGGTCCATATTGACATGATAGCATCACTCAGTTGCGCCAGATTTGTCGGCTGCACATCCATGATGCGAATCTCCCGTTCCACCACATCTCAAAGGTGCTCTATTGGATTGAGATCTGGTCCCATTTAAAATTGCTTAGATCACCTTTCTTCCCCATTCCAATGCTCGTTTTGAGCTGCATCAGATCAACTTGACCATGTCTACATGCCTAAATGCATCGAGTTGCCGATATGTGATTGGCTGATTAGAAAATTGCGTTAACGAGCAGTTGGAGCAGTATATAAAGCATTATTTAAAATTAGATACACTGTAAACAATGCATTGATAGCTGCTTGATTCTCACAATTCACTTTTTCTGTTCATTTAGGCTACATTTCAAATTGTGAGATCATAACCTCTGCCCAAACAACTACACACACACTCACAGAGAGGAAAGATTATGTTTCCAACAGGTAGTTTTTCAAGCACACCCACTTCTTTGAAGCGCGTTTCACAATGATTTCCCAGAAACTACGGAGAGAAACATCTCTCAACATCAAAAGGGATAAAGGTAAAGAAAATAAGAAATAAAAGTTAAACACCCATGAATCACAAACTACTGTACAGTCAAATGTTAATCAACAGATTGTGAAAATGGAATTTAAAAAAAAGTTAATCAACAGGTGGTGAAATGAACTGGTTCACCGTGGTCACTATACAGGTTATCTTCTGATCATTCTAGTTTTTGCTGTCAGAATGTATTCAGTTTGTGGCTGAAGATTACATCACAGCTCTCTTCTCACTAGCGATTGATAGGGGCTATTGGCCTAATTTAGTCTTGCATGAGTCGTTTGAGGTTGATCTATCAACTTTTAAGATGCTATTACAAATTTGTGCTTCTTTTTCCCAATTAAATTTAGTAAAATTTAGTTTTTAAAGGTCCCCATACCTCACTGCTGTATATTGCGATTGGTTCGATTATTGCTTTTATGATTTTAAGCCAGGTTTTAATTCGAATTTCATACTCTGTTGTATTTCAGATCATGCAGAAGACCTTCGGTTTTGGTTCATCCACAGCCAGATTGATATTTCCTGTTGAGCTAATTTTTTGACCCAGATATGTGTTCTCATGACCTGCTTTCCTGTTTTAAAAGTATATTTATTTTCTTTAAAGCTAGATCTGCTTTGAAAATTCATTATTTTTGTGTTTTGTTAGTTTTTTTATTTAAATTTTTTTTTACTTAAAGAATAAAATTTGCTGCTCCACTTAAAGTTGTACAAATTATTGAGATAACTTAATCAATTTGTTTTGGGACAACATAAAGTAATTGTGTGTAACAAAGCATTTTTTACTTTAGCAGATGCACATTCGTGGACCGAACTCCGGCTGCATTGGCATATCAATTGCCTAGAGCTGTTGGCAGTGTTTCTTGCTCTTTGCTGATTTTTATTGGTTCGGGAACGGAAACACATGCTGTTCAGGACAGACAGCATGGCAACGGTGGCGTATATCAACCGTATTAGAGCTATACGCTCCTGTCGCATGTCACAGCTCCTCTGCTACTGAAGTCACATGTGGGCGAGCTCAATTGTGCAGCCAATTATCATTTGAGGAAAATTTATCAATTTGGCTGTAGCAAATGACAGTATTTTCTTATGTTAGTCCAAAGCAAAATTATACTTTGATGTAAGGGTAAAAAATATTTTCCAAAATAAATGTGATGATGAGCAGCTGATGTAAGTTTAAACTGTAAACTTTTTGAGTATTAGTCAGAAGACCCAAACCATCTGCTAAATCATTACATTTTTAGCTAATTTGTTTATATAGCTAAATGTTAAACAAAGTGGGGCTCAACATATAACGTTGTCTCACCTATCGTTGAGAGAAACAAGCTCTCTCTCTCTCCTTTCTCTCTCTCTCTCTCTCTCTCTCTCTCTCTCTCTCTCACCCTCTCTCTTTTTCTCCCTGTCTCAGTGCTCAATGTAGGCTATTAGTTTAATTCAGAGATAAGATCACTGTTTACTGTAACCCAGTGCCTGGTAGAAGAAACACACAGAGAAGAAAATTTGACTAATAGATTGAACTAATAGATTAAAACAGACATGCCCCATTTTATATGTGTGTCAGTGGAATTAGGCAACACGAAAATTGCAATTTCACTTCTCTATAGGGTACAAATGGCACTCCCTTTGGGGCTAAAGGCTATCATTTCTTGTTCCTCTTCTTCCAGTGTGGTTTGATGGTGGTTGAGCAAAGGTTTGAGATTTCCACATAACGCCCACTGTAAATGTATTTACTCTCGTGTGAACAGATTTTTATTTAGTTAATTATTTAGTTAGTTATGATTACAAGTTGAAGAACCACTTATGGTGCTATTTAGCACTTTTTATGGTTCTATTTAGCACTTCTTATGCTTCCCCTTCAGTGGGAACTTTGATGTGTGTCTGGAAAGACACTTTGGGAGTACGTTATACGACCAATCACTCTGAAGAGTAGGAAAACAGGCCAATGAATGCCAATGAGTTGGCAGAGCTCAGCTCAGCAGGTTCCGGCAACTAATCATTAGTAAAGTATATAGCCAGCGCACATATTTTAGCTTCAGACCCTCACATGAGACTGAAGAGACTTCTGCCAAGCTGTTATCATGCAGTAATTCCACCATTGCATGTTATGGCGTGTGCAGCGGTGGTCGAACTGGGTGTTCTTTCCAGTCCCTGGACATTTCGCTGGTGGCTAAAAGAGCAGTTTCCACTAAAAGAAGAGAATCCCTTAAGAGAGCAACACAGTCGAATAACAAATATATTTTTAAAGATGTCATTCTGACTGTGCGCATCTAGATGTGGTGGTTTCCTCTCCCAGTATGATGGGCACGAGCACTGCATCACATGGCTGTGGGTCCAGCATGTCGAGGAGGTGTTTACGAACATCTCATACCCTCACTGCTTGAACATGACAGGTATTTTATCTTAGTGATTAGTATATACATTAGATGACACAGAGATGACACAGCTGTCCATCAGCTGTCCATCAGAGGATGAGCTAACATGTTCTGATGAGGATCCAGACCCACTGCTACCCCCTGGGATTGTCGATGAGTTCTCAGATTTGGAATCGGACATGTTAGCCATGCTAACCCGGGCTCTTTCGGAAGTCAGACTGGAAATGGCTTGTCCCCCAGCTCAACCTCTGGACCGATTAGACGGGTGTTACATGGGGGCCAAAAAGGAGGTCAAATCTTCCAAGCCCCCTAACCCCTTCTTCCTGGAGATGCACAGTGAGCTCATGCAGACATGGAGTGCACCTGTCTCTGCCCGGTATTCGTGCGCTCCCACCCTCGCCCCCCTTGATGACAGAACCACCAGGAGGTGCGAAAGGATTACTCAGGTGGAGCGCTGCTATCACGGTCAGTCTTTGCTCGTGAGGCAGCGCCATCTGGAGGGGTCTGCCTAGACTCCCGTCCAAGGTGTGCAGGTTATCTGAGTACCCTGTGGCCAGAGCCTACATAGTAGCTGTGGGCCAGGCCCGTGGCCCCCTATGGCCACCTATTAGTGCTACCAAGTGCAGAAGTTGGGTGAGCTGTATAAGGGTGGTTCTTCCCTGGGCTTAATGCATGAGCTCTGTATGGTGACCAACTACGCTCCCATGACCACCAAGTCAGCAGCTTGTGCCCTGGGGGAAGACGATGGCCACATTAGTGATCCAGAAATGCCACCTCTGGCTGAACTTTGCTGATATGTGGAATATTGACAAAGCTCGCTTTTTTTAACTCACCCATATCCCAGGTCTGCCTATTAGACGACATCGTTGGGGAATTTATCCAGGAGTTCTCAGTGGTAAAGAGCAGTCGAAGGCAAAATTGGAAAAATGTTCTCCCCGCTGACCCATCCACCTCGGCTGTTCCTCGCCAAGGGCATTCACCTGCAGCCATAAGACCTGCTCCATCTCAGCAGCCCGCATTTCCAGCCAAGCGGCAGCGTCGAGTAACCCAGGACCATTACAGAGATGCGTCCGTCTGAGGGCGCCATTAAGTCCTGAAAGAGACCTGCAAAGTGATCCTGAGATGGGCCACCTGGGGAAGAGGGGACCTGCTCTTGCCTCAGTGGAGAACTGAAGATCACAGTCGAGAACATCACCAACTGTAACATCACCACTGCTGGCCTCCAGGCCAGTGGTAACCAAATTTAAAAAAAAAAAAGAGATTGTTTACGCAGAAGTGCAGTCAATGCATCCATTTTCTGGATTGGTTTGCAGCTATAGACCTGAAGGATGCATATTTTCATGTCTCTATCCTTCCACTCTACCGCCCTTTTCTCTGGTTTGCATTTGGAGGTCGAGCATGGCAGTCCTCACAGTCCTCCCCTGCGGGCACTCCCTGTCTTCACAGGTTTTTACCGAGCTAACGGAGGGTGCCCTAGCGCCTCTACGCATACTCTCGACAATTGGCTTGTTCTAGCTTTGTCCCATTATCAATTGATTATGCACAGGAACAGGATGCTCCGGCACCTCTAACAGTTGGGTTTTCAGGTCAGCCAAGAGAAGAGCAAGTTCTCCCCGAGAACCTGAGGGAATGACGGCATGCCTTATGCTTATAGAAGAGTATGCCAGGCTGGTGGTGTCCTGTCTGAGTATCCTCAACAGAAACACAGTGGTGCCACTGAAAAATTTTCTTGGGGCATATGGCATCGCCGCACTGTTCTTGGATGGATCTTACCTTTCTATGGGCCGGGGTGCCCTTAAAACAAGTATCCAGGCATGTTGTCATAATGATGGATGACTCCAGCATGGGCTGGAGGGCCGTGTGCAACGAGCATGCAGATGCACATTCGTGGACCGAACTCCGGCTGCATTGGCATATCAATTGCCTAGAGCTGTTGGCAGTGTTTCTTGCTCTTTGCTGATTTTTATTGGTTCGGGAACGGAAACACATGCTGGTCAGGACAGACAGCATGGCAACGGTGGCGTATATCAACCGTATTAGAGCTATACGCTCCTGTCGCATGTCACAGCTCCTCTGCTACTGAAGTCACATGTGGGCGAGCTCAATTGTGCAGCCAATACGTTCTGACGGCAGCTAGTATTCCGAGGAGAATGGAGACTGCACCTGGCTGTGGTCCAGCTGATATGGGAACACTTCGGGGAAGCTCAGGTCAACCTGTTTGCTTCTCCTGTAAACGCCCATTTCCAGTTGTTTCATTCCCTGACCGAGGCATGGGTTTCCAAACTCTTCTCGGGATAGATTCACAACAAATGAGTATAATAAGAGTAAAAGTACCATGGGGGGCTAGGGTTAATGCATTAGGGTATAGCAAGCCGAAGGGGCAGCATATGCTTATGTGGTACTAGTGGTGAACCTCTGGTTGATATTTCGACTATAATTAAGTTGTTACATGGTTATTTCAATCATGGGGTGCTAGAGCTATATGTTACTAGTGGTTAACCTCTGATTATTGTTTGGAATCTAACTAAGTTACATAGGAATAATCGGTAGGAGTTATAAAATTATTCAAATATATACCAAAATATCTCATAAACTGCTAAATTAATAATGTAAATTATAAAATTGGAGTCAGATAAAACGAGGATAAGCATATCAATATTCTAAACCACCTCATACTAAAACTGGAGTCAGATATGAGTTAAACTTGAAGTAAATCAACATTGTGCACCGGAAAGACCAAACAGGCAGTGAACCTTCATCCACCAGTAGACACCGCCGTTGGACTAACTGGCTGGACCTTACAAAGGCTTTAAGCACACTTTTGTAACATGTTCCATTCTCAGAACACATTTTACGTGTCACAAGACATAAGCTTCACAGGACACTAAGAAACGTTTTCTTTTAAAGGCAAATGACTGAGGTATGTGCAAATGACATAAAAACTAATACAATTCGCTAAATTAATTGATACAACGGACAAAAGCTGTCGTAAATAGATCAATTAGATCTATAAATATAAATAAATTAATATAAATTATTTAGAAATTGATATAACTGCAGACAACTGAAGCACAACAAATGAAACATAAGGGTTTTTTGTGAAGCTGAAACCACAAAACTGACATAAACTGACCAGAATAATATAAAATCAATTAATTTCAAGTATTCTGCTTTTAATGTGATTCATCCAGCAATACATGATGATGATAATAATAATAATAATAATAATAATAATAATAATAATAATAATAATAATAATAATTCCTTACATTTATATAGCGCTTTTCTAGCCTCTCAATGTGCTTTACATAATAGGGGAATCTTCACCACCAGCTGTGCAGCATCCACCTGGATGACGCGACGGCAGCCATATTGCACCAGACACCAGCTGATTGGTGGAAAGTGATTAGGCCAATTATGATATGGGGATGGTTTGGAGGCCATGATGGACAGAGGCCAATGGGCAGATCTGGCCAGGATGCCGAGTTTAAACCCCTACACTTGACTGCAACAGAGTCAGGACCTCAGTTTAACTTCTCATCCGAAAAATGCATTCACTGAGCAGTATAGAGTCCCCTTCACTATACTGGGGCGTTAGGACCCACACAGACCCGCAGGATGAGCCTTGTTGGCCTCACTAAGCTAGTTGCTGACTAGCATGTTGCAAATATATACATGCCATTCCCATTAGAAATATTTTTGCGTTTGGTGTGCAACGACAATGCACAGAAAAAGAATTAAAGGATTATCTTTGCACAAAAGATATATATTTTAAATAAATAATCAACTAAATAATTCACAATCAAACTGTAAAGTGCAGAACAAATGTGTGCAAAAATACAGGCAACATTCAAAACATGAATCAAAACCAGTTCAATAAAACTAAAAATATAGTCAGAAGGTTTTTTAAACTGCAGATAATGCTAAACTGGCGTGACAGTCTTTTTGGCAGTCAAACCTTTGAGAACGATGTATCCTGACTTAGGTGTGTGCATTAATTCTTAAAAAAACGAGAAAAAAACCCACAATGTTCAACCGACGTCAAATCAATAAATTCAAAAACAATAAATTCTGCAATTTTGTCCTTGATTTTTCTTTCCCTTTATTCGGACTCAGGTGGTCACAAATATAGCTATATTTGAAGTGTCATCAGTCATATCGAAAGTGGATCTAGTGAGAGGAATGCTATGCTATTTGTTGAATAATAGTGCTAATTTTATAAATGAAAATAAGAGCGAAAATGTTTGTTGCAGCATGACAAACGTGACAGGAGTGAAAGCGTGACAGGTCCTCTGTGGCAGTAAAACCTGTTTTTGAGCAGCACGATTAGATAGCAGTGTTCAAAAGACTACACTGTACAAAAATGTATGATCAGTTAGTCCTCACAGCATATGTTTTTAGGTCATTGTAACTCATTAAACTAAAGTTAATCATGTTCTAACTTGATTTTATAAGTTACGCAATCTGTTTTTTAGTCAGTTTAACATAAGTTCAATGGACTCATGAGGTTAATTTGATTCAGCTTAAATTTACATGTATGTACATATTTGTTGTTTTGTTTTTGCTTGACAGAAAATATTTACTGAGAATTTGACATGTTTCTTTACATCGTCATATCGAGGCTATGTTTAATTGATAGAGACATCTTGAGCTTTCATATTCATACATTCTTTTTACTTGTCAGCTTAGTCCCTTTATTAATCCGGGGTCACCACAGTGGAATGAACCGCCAACTTAGCATTTGTTTTACGCAGCGGATGCCCTTCCAGCTGCAACCATTACTGAGAAATATCCACATTCACTCATTCACACACATACACAATGGCCAATTTAGCTTACCCAATTCAACTATAGCACGTCTTTGGACTTGTGAGGGAAACCGGAGCACCCGGAGGAATCCCACACCAACACGGGAAGAACATGCAAACTCCACACAGAAATGCTAACGAGGCTCGAGGCTCGAACCAGAGGCCTTTCTTGCTGTGAGGTGATTGTGCTACCCACTGGGCCATCGTGAGGTCCAGCTTTCATATTATTATGTTGTATTATTAGCTATAACTGGGGTTTTTAAAGCTGTGCCCTGAAGAGAGTATTACTATAGGAAAGTGGTTCCTATAGTATAGGGGGTCCCGGCCCACAAGGGACCCTCAGCGAGCTCTGTGGGGGGGTCACGTCATGATTTAAAACATTTTTAACAGTGAACAATTAGGAGAACAATCATGTTGCCTTAGTTCATTTTCAGTCTCACTGATTTGCCTTCAGCAGCTAATAGTAATGACCAAAGCATACTGGATTCAGGCGAGGAAGCTCCAAACATTTCAGGTCACAGTGCTAGCAATAACTCGAAATGCAGGAAATACCAAGAGATGCTTGAACTATGGTTTTATTCAATTTTCTCGAGGTAAAGAGTCCCTGACCCAGCCACAGTGCATTATCTGCGTCATATAGGTTCTTGCTACGAATGCATGAGGCGGTCCAAATTAATAAGACATTTGCAAACATCTCATCCCCAATACTGCATGGTGTACCCAATACAAATAATGGATATTGTGAAAATAAAATTTAAAATAAATACATGTTGGATTCAATTTTATTAAATGATTAAACAAGCAAAGAAGTGAATAAAGAAGTGAAAAAATTTACTTGCTAATTTTCATAGTGATAATGAACATTTCTGATGTTTTTATTACATTTTTATTGTGTTAAGACAAGCTAATTAAACTGTACTCGTATAGCATTTATTATTTCTGTAGTTTATGTAGCTATTTCTCACTATTGATGTCAGTTAATTCTGTTCATTTACAAGCAATTACCAATTAAGACTTATTACCTGTTATAATCCGTTTGTAATAGAAATCATTTTTGTATATACTAAACATTTACGTACAATAAGGCAAAATATTTTTTTAAATGGTGTTCATTCTGTTTTTATACACATTAAAGTAACCCTTTTTGACACTTTCAGTGTTGTGATAATACTGTAAATCTTGCCTACAGTTATCAAGAAGGCATTTTGAAGTCAACAAAGGTGCAGCTTTGTTTGGGTGTACTTCTCTAATGCAGCTCTTTCGTCTCGACATGCACTTATGTGAGGTGTTTTCCATTCCATGTAATAAGAATTTAGCTTCCTGGTTCGTGACCAGCACGCAAGTCATGTAAAAACCTCTTCTAGGTTTCTCAATGAAAGACTCACTCATACTTTCATCACTCTGTTGTTTTATTCTAGAAAAAATAGGAGGACATTACAGCTCTTATTGAATCTTTTTTAGAGTGCTTCAGTTTGTTTGCTATACAGGCCAAAGAACTAGAATTTACGTATATGAAATAATTCTCACAGTCTCATAAAAACAACCTATGAACAAGGTAACTCAAGCCTTTGGTGAATCAAAACAAACATGTGTATTCTACATCGAAACATATGATATATACAGACAGTGCTGGTAATTACGCACTTCATGTCATCTGAATTACTTAATCAGATCCCAATAATGTACAACTTTAAAATGCTCATAATCAGATTATGCTTACTTTTCTTATCGGTTACACTGCAACAAAACATTTAGTTGACTTTACTTAAATAAAACGAGTAAACCTGTTACCTTGAAATGATTAAGTAAATGAGCTATAGGCATAATTATACAAATTAAGTCAACTTACAATGGGTTACAATGTGTTTACTCATTTTTCAAGTTAAGTGACTAATTCTTACAATGTACCTGGTTGTAAATTATTACAAAAGTTTATACAAAATGATTTAAAAGGGAAATTTTAAAGGAGAATTTTCTAAACAAAAATGTTCCTTTAAAAAATAAAATCTATATGTCATGACTTCCATTTCCATATAATCTACACTGTAAAGAAAATCTGTAATTAAAAAAAAAGTAAAATAACGGCCGTTAAATTACAGAAATTTAAAGAACAATAACGGATATTAAATTACAGAAATTTACCAGAAATTTTAATTTAAGGAAATTTCTGTAATTTAATATCTGTTTTTTTGTTTTTTTACGGTATATTTCTGTAATTTAACAGCTGTTATTAGATTGGCTTTTTGTTTTGGCACCCCAGCTGCCGGAAATAAACCGTAAAATTACGTTTTTTTTTTTTTTTTACAGTATAATCAGTAGCAGAACACAATTTTAAGCAATCTACCTATCATCACTCTATTTAGACTATAACTTGTTTGTAGAAAAATATATTTTTATATACAAAAACTAGTTCCTTTCACAAAGAGAGAGAGCAAATGAAGGCCTTGAAAAAATACCATTCATTTAGCATTGGGAAATGACAAATATTAAAATGTACAAATCGTCACATTGCAATTATAAGGTTCTATCTGCGTTCCGAATGATTTTGAGATATTGAGCTTTAAAGTTTTTGCATTCCATAGCAAACAGTACGTGTGTAACATTTGTTTTTTAAATAAAAAGTCTTAAAACCTAAACAACTTACAAAAAAACATCCCATAATGTAAATAAGTTGTCAATTAATAAAAACATGTCAATAACTCAATTTTGAAAAAAAAAGGCCAGATAGAACCTTATAATTCTAAGGTGACGAAATGGCAATAATTATACATCTATATGAATATGGTATTTACCTCTTGATCATGATATATAAACAGTTGAAGGCAAAATTATTACTGTGAAATTTGAATTCTTTTTCAAATATTTCTACAGGAGAAAGTCTTATTGCTTGTGTTTTAGCTGGAATAAAGCAGTTTTTATAATTTGAAAAAAGTGTAACGTCAATTTCATTAGCCCTTCTTTTTCTCGATTGGCAACAGAACAAACCACTGTTGTCCAATAACTTGTCTAATCAGCCTAAACTGCCTAATATTTAAGCCTTTAAAGTGCATTTTAATCTGAATACTAGTATCTTGCAAAACAACTAGTCAAATTTTATATAGAGTCATCATTGCAAAGACAAAGAAAGAAATTGGTTATTAAAATTAGTATGTTTCAAAATAGGTTTAACAATATTGTGATTACTGCTTTTGAGAAACATTTAAAATATTTTGGAACAGTAAACATATCAGGCTAAATAATAAAATTAAATTGACTTCTGCCGTCTTCATTTGTTTCAAAAATGCAGATTTCTTTATAATTTAAAATGGCATCTTTGGATATCTTTACTGCTGCTTCTCTGTTGTCCTTAACAACAACAACAACAACAACAACAACAAAAAACTAAATAAAAAATCTTACACATACCTTAGGAATGGTATTACAGAAAATTTTGGCGGTTTTAAAACCTTGTTATACCTTGAAAACAGTTTTCTTCCCATGCCTCGTTATAACCCCCACTAACACTCAAGGGTTTTTCATTAAGTGCTCTATAAAGTGTTAAGTTGCTGAAATACTGAAACCCAAGATTGTAAACCAAGATACATTCACAAGATACCGTCATAAAACAAAATATCTTTGGTACTAATGGTACGTTCAAAGGAGTGTGCAGCCATAGATGTCAAAAGTCAAACATTTTAAGCAAACTGTTAAACTTATCTTTTGTTTTTACAGCATATTTAAACAGAACAAAAAAAAAACATTGGCCTTGTTGTAATGGGTTTAAAATTTGCATTTGCATTTGCAAATACAAATATGCAAAGGAAAGAAAAAGCCAGGTCTAGTATTACATAGCCTCTAGGTAACCCAGCGGATACCTTGATGTCAAAACAACATCCAAAAGCACATCGAAAAACATGTCCAAAAATCAAACTGACATCTAACATTGGTCCTGTAATCTTTACTTTTATGCCAAAGTTAGATGTCAATTTGATGTCTTTTTGACATCAAGGTAGTTTACATGATTTGTTGGGATACAAAATCCCATGTAAATTTGTAATTGAAGCTTTCAGATTATTAAAATCCTTATCTCTTATAGTAATATATACATTATTTTGGTGGTCAAAATGTCGTCAATGTGTGGATGTCAAACGGACGTCAAATCAATCAGCATGACGCATGCTTGATGTTGTTTTGACATCACAGTGTTTTCTGGTACGTCTCTCCAAAACATTAGAGTTAAAACTGTAAAACCTAATCTTAAAGTCATAACTCTAAACAAATAATGATCATTTGCATAGTTCCAGTAACTGGTCAAACTTCCAAATGAATGATTCATTGTGCTAGCACCCCCTGTGGCCTGAGACGTCATCCACAAAGAGGGTCTGTGGTTTGGAAAACTGCAGGGATGATTCATTGCGACTCCAGAGGTTATATGCAAAAAGAATGAAATGTTTTCGTTATGTGCAAAACAGTTAGACAGCGTGATATGAAAAGTCTATTTCAATAGCCGGTGAGATATTCAAAAAGGCCCAAGAAGTGTTCTGTAATGGGGCTATTTGGCCGGCAACAAGGGGGAATTTCAGAGCTTCACATTCATTAAGTGTTCGCTCAGTGCTAATGCTCCATTGTCCCCCGGTGTTTTTTGATACGTCCTGAAAAGATTTATAGGGATCATCGCTTGCGATGTTGCCATCATTATGAAACAGTGGAGGATACAGTGGATTGGCACTGGCGATTAGATTTTGCCTGATCACCTTGTCATCTGCATCAACATCAGAGGAAAGTTTCACACAATCATCTACATCAATTCTTTTGTCCACAACTGAACTGAAAGCCTGATATCCTTCATCCGGAGAGTGATCAGCAGAAAACTTCTGTGGGCTTCTAATGATATCAATGGACAATTCCTGCTTAAATCCGGAGTCTGAGACTTTCCTGTCGTTGGAATGATCACAGCTCAGGTCCAAAAATGAAGAATCCTTAGTGGATCCTTCCAAATATGACTTGTTGCTGAAAACTGATGAACCCGAGCAATTGCCAGAATCTCTGTTAGCATGATTCTTTTCTTTTGAAGAGGACTCTACGCTGTTGTATGGCATCTCAGTGAATTGGTTGGTCAGTGTGTTCTTTGTCAACCGTGCAAAATCTATAGCCATTGCGAGTTCAATTTGTGATCGGAAATCTTGCATCGGATTGCTACCAGATTCACAGACAGTCTGGCCATAATCCACCAGTGATGATTCAACACTGTGGGAACTTCTCTCGTTTGAGTTCAAACATAATGGTGGAATCCTGTAGAAAGACAGACATGTTGAGGTATTATTAATAAGATATAGAGCAACAGTAAGAATGATTGCAGAATATACTGTAAATAAAACAACATACAATTTCTTTTCCTCCTCGAGGTCTAGTTTTAGAACCTCAACATGGATTGGGGAGACTGCATTGAAGGAAGGAGGCAAAACATGACCCTATGAAACATGAAGGAAACATGAGGAGTTACAAGGATTCACATTATGATGAAATACTACATTTATTGATCTTTTTTTCACCTTCTTATCTCCAAAATAGTTTTTTATTGTTGGCTTGGTGATCTTGTCCCACCAATTTGCCTTCATCCTGTAGTGAGGAAATGAGGTTTGTCAGGACTTGTCAAGGTTGTTAAAAGGAATAGTTAAAAGGCTAAATGAAGAGTGATGGCCAGACAAGTCTTACCTCAAAACAAAGATGAAGCTCATACAAATGATGATGAGCAAACCAATACACAATGGTGGAACCACCAGTTTGACCATTTCAATTGGTAATGGTGCTGTGGAACACATACAGATTGATTAGCATTAATAGAATATTACCACACAGTCAGTTGCTGCTGTCTAACGTGTCCAAAACTTCTTTGTGTCACTCATCTAAAATTCCAGTTATTAATAAAAACGTATTCATTGCTTAAGAAAATGAATGAGGTTTTTATTACTGGAACTCCACTGCAGTTT
>CAIGQQ010005419.1:3503985-3514260 GCA_903798035.1 Danio albolineatus
TGTTTTGTTTTTGTTTTTACTTTGAAAAATAAATTTGACATCTCAATTGCTTCATTGTTTGCACTGAAAAAACTAATTACCTTAAAAAATACAAATCAACTTACATTTTTAATTTGATCCATACAGCAAGAACACCATTCAACATTAATTTATGTAACATTTCATTTCCTTTCCATAAACATTTAAGAAAATGACAGTGTGACGAGGTGGTATCTGCTGTGACAGGGTTTATTAAAAAATTTTGTTAAATGTTTTCCCCAAACATATACAATGTGGGTGTACTCTCTTTTGGATTGTGACTGCTGACTATGAAGCATCCTGTAGAAAATATTAATTTAAAAGAGAGATCTTTGGAGATTTTTTTATTGTTATTTATGCTGAGCACTGTATGTTCAATATTTTTTTAATCTGAACTGTGCGCTACCCTTGATGGAAACAGGTCTATCTGCAATTATGTGATAATGTGAAATTTTTAGTTAAAAACAGATAGATTATGAATATTTGAGTGACAAAAAATTAGTGTGTGAAAGAGCAAGTAAGGAAATGTGTGAGAGGCCAAACAGGGTTAAATACACAGAAAATCACTGAATTAATTGATTAATTGTGGCGACCCCAGATTAATAAAGGGACCAAGCCAACAAGAAAATGAATGAATGAATGAATAATTGATTAGGCCAATATTAGAATATTTGATTTCATACATCTTCACATTCAAATGGGACACAGAACCACCCCAATCACAATCACATCTCTTACCACCACACAATTGTGACAGGGTGGTGTGTGATGGGGTGGTAAATTGCATCCAAAAATGGTCGCAAATGTCCCATGTGGTCAAGTTCCTCAACTAGCATACATTCATTCAATCTGAAATTTACTCTTCTTTGCTTTATAAATGTAAAAAAATGAAATGAATAAGTTTACCCTATCAAAAAAATCAACAACAAAAAAAAGTCATGTGAAAGATTTCAGTACTTTCCTGCTTTTAGTCTTGGAGGGTGCAGGGCCCATATGATGTCAATTCTTTTTTGTGGTGTCATTTAAAGCAAAAGTACATAATTTATAGATGAAACAAGTTAGTGTGACGGGGTGGTATGTCAAACTGAGGGTCACACACAAATCATGAAATATTTACAAAGAATATAAAATTTATAGAATAAAAATATCTTATGGAAATGGAAACACAAACAAACCTCAAAACAATAAAAATTTAGGTGAAAAAAATAATGTATTTGATGATATTTTAGGTGTAAATGCAATGTTAGTCAGCAAGGGCATGTGAAATTTGTAATGTAATTATGAAAAAGTACTTAAAAAAAGAATGTTACTCTTTAATAATAATTTATAATCTATCATGTTAACAAAAATCTGTGAATTAATTACTTCAAGCTTTGGAAACACATTTTAGGACATTTCAGCTCATCAAATGTTACAGACACAAATGGCACCCATTTCATAAAACGACTAAAATAATGACAGCCACAGAATATTGAACTATTACTTTAAAAGCTGACTTCACCTTTGAACAGGGCTCTTCACTCCTCTCTGGTCTGTTTGGACTCGTCGTTTTAATTTTATTCCTCAAGATGCCAACCAGTCTTTGCAGAATGTTATCCATTATGGCTGCTCCCATTAACAAACTCATGTCACACGTCCTAATGGCCTCCTGAATGATGATTTGAGATGGATTTCCATGACATAAACTTAAAACTTTGAATAAGCAGCCAAAAGAGTAAACTCTCCTCCACTCTTTGTCTACATCTCTCCAGGTGCCAGTGTTGAGCTTCTCCCAGGAGTAATCTATGATGATCTGAGCTCTTTCAGCAGAAACTGGACAGTCTGTTTCACTGTACAGCTGATCTCTGGACAGCTCGAGACACTTCAGAACACCGCGTTCGATCTTTGCACTGAAGTCAAGAGGAAATTCAGACACAGTCGAGGGCAAAACAGCACGAATATCTGTCCAAACTGAAGCCATGAGAAGTGTTCAAGATGACTTGGTATATGTATGATCTGGTGAAAACTGAAACTGAAGACATCGTTGGCTTGCGATGGAGAGGCTGTAATGTTGTGCATTACATGTCATATTTGTTATGATAAATGGCAAACAATAAAAATAAACAGTGCACGAATAGCGTACACGCCGTGAGAATCAGTAAATTACATTTAAATTAAAGTATTAGAGCGACGGGCATCCGCAACAGTTTGAAAATACCGCCTGCTTTTCATGTCCGGCTAGAAACACACAGCACATGCAACGTTCCGCTCTGAAATTGATTCCGATATACACCTTGCAAACTTACCATGGTATAAAAAGTAGGGCTGCTTGTGAATAAGGTAAAAAAAATCTTCCTTTTTTAAACACAATTTTGTTGAAGTAAGATAGGATATTGCTTGTGAATATGGTAAAAAATCATTTTAACATGAAAGTGAAAGGGTTTTGGCAGTTTGGGGATTATTACTCAAAAATCAGAAAAAAACAAACAGAAAAATAAATAAATATAGCTATAAATAAATTATACAAATAAGTAGGTAAATAAATATATAAATAATAAATGAAATAAAAAAAAATCTTCTTCCCTCTCTGTTGAATAAACGTGTATGATCAGCCATGTGATGTATTAACATTTATCTCTGTTAAAATTGCTGAAACACGGATATTAATTAAACTGTGAAGTTTGATATATGTGGTGGTTTGTTCTGCTGTGGTGACACTAAAGGGGCTAAGCCGAAAAGAAAATCAATGAATGAGTTTGATATTCATTCATTCATTCATTTTCTTGTCGGCTTAGTCCCTTTTTTAATCCGGGGTCGCCACAGCGGAATCAACCGCCAACTTATCCAGCATATTTTTTACGCAGTGGATGCCCTTCCAGCCGCAACCCATCTCTGGGAAACATCCATACACATTCACTATGGACAATTTAGCCAACCCAATTCACCTACACATGTCTTTGGACTGTGGGGGAAACCGGAGCACCTGGAGGAAACCCACGCAACCACGTGGAGAACATGCAAACTCCACACAGAAATGCCAACTGACCCAGCCGGGGCTCGAACCAGCGACCTTCTTGCTGTGAGGCGAACGTGCTACTCACGACGCCACCATGGCACCTGAGTTTGATATATGTAAGCTAAATCAAACAGACAAACAATATAACAACTACATTTTGGAAGTTTTCTTCCTATCTAACAGTAAAAAAAAAATCTTTAATGCCTCGTCTTAACCAAAATACGAAACCCATACACCTTAATCATGAAATAAATGCAATAAATTGACAAAAACATTCTCAATTTTTTACAGCAGGTTTACTGTAATTGAGAAAGCTGTGTTACTAGTGACATCTGTGGCCGTTAAATGAATCGCAGGCAGCAACGGGCAGTTGATTCGTTATTCACCTGGATCTGCTCACTGTGAAGCACAAGAAGTTTTGGCCAGAGGAGAAATGGTCGTGTCCAACTGAGCCTGGTTTGTCTCGAGGTTTTTTCCTTCACTGTCGTCAATTGGTAACCTTTTATTCCTTGCCATCGCCACTGGCTTGCATGGTTTGGGACTTGTGGAGCTGCGCATAAATGAATTTGCTCTTCAGTGTTTGGACTTTAAGCAGTGAAAATTAAATCACACTGAACTGCACAAAACTGAACTTCAACTCTAAAAACTGGACACGGTTTCAATTTACTAGAACTTCAGCTGCTTTGACCCAATCTACATTATAAAAGCGCTATAGAAATAAAAGATGAAAGATGAAAAGAGGAAAGACAAATCTAAACAATCTCAGCAATGAGAAAACAACAGTAGAGAAACCATCTGATCATAGTCATACATGAATACTTTTTATTCGAGACTACATCTATTGTAGATCTGGCTAATTAATTAGATCGTAGTTTCAAAATCACTTTCTTCACATTAAATAAATAAATAAAGATCATACCAAATTAAATAGGAGATAGATATTTTTCTAATCTGATTAAATCTAATTCAAGTGCAAATGTTTAAAACAAATTTTAATCAAAGAGGTAATGATTCACATTCATCACGTAATTGCTTCGTGTTGTTTTTATTTTTACATTCTTTGGGTGACTCAATGACACAAACATTTCGGCACAATGCCTTCCTCAGTGTGAAACAAATTTTAAACATGGCTGAAAACATTATTATTATTCGCAGTTGTCATTTTACTCACTTGTCTTTATTATTATTATTATTATTTTTAAATAAGTAAACGCCCTTTATTAAAAACAGTAAGGCAACATCTGATTGGTCAAATTTGGGTTAACAATATGCATGCAATGCACAGTTGCATGGCATGTAAAATAAATGTAATTTATTGCACCTCTCTGCCATAGTTTTATTACATATATTATGATATATTACTAAAATTGCAGTGCTAAAAATGCAGCACGTTTTTTGTAAACTAAACTGTGAGAAAATGTTGCACGTTTTATTAATTCCTTTGCTTTGTGTGAAAATGTAGCACATTTTTTTTATGTGCATGCGTTGTGAGGATTTGCAGCATGCGTGATCTTTTCTCAATTTGCTGGCATTTTTTATAATGACGTGTTTTCTTAAATTGCAGGATATTAAGCTCTCTCTGCCACAGTACTTTCGGTACTATAGAAAATTCAATTGTTTTTGCTACCGGCACCAGAATGTAATGTTCAGTGTGCTCAATATTTTATGCAGGAACTGTTTTCTTTATCTGAGGCCTGCTTTCCATATGTGAAATGGTTATTTTCTAGTACGTGAGTATAGCATGACCTTTTGTTAACCCTCTGTTGTATTATGCAAAATACAAGTATCTGCTAAATAATTCATTCCTAGTTAGATATCCTTTTATGAGGCACGCTGTGAAGGGCTGAATAATGATTTGAAACCCCAAGCCTCGAGAAACATTGAAATCTGCAGAAAAAAGTTGCAGCACAACCTAATGAAAGCAATGATTATCTCTGTGTTCTGCTGATGTGTCCAGAAGCCTCTACTGCTCAACAAGACTGTTTACAAACTCCCTATGTTGGGCATGTAATGCAGCTGTATCTTTTAGATCAGTGTCTCTGCCTAGGATGTAATGAGCAAGTGAGCACTGAGCAAATATTCACTGTTAGAATTGGGAAGGACACTCTTTGATCCGATAATTCATATTGTGTGTTACATTTTATGACAGTGTTTGTTTGTTTGTTTTATTTGCCCTTGATTTCTCCCACGGCCATCGAGCAGACTGCTCTGTGTAAAAGAGCCAGCTGTTGGAGAATCAGATTTTTGCACAGCTAGATGATCTGTGAAGGAGTGTATTTAGAGAGCTTTTACATGAGAATTTAATGGTGGCAAACACTGTGGTTGTTACCTTGTGTGAGTGTGCGTTATTTATGCATCGAATAAGTTTTGCTTGACATATCACATAAATTGTATTAATGCAGTACATTTTTTATGGATTATTAGGTTGTGAATGCTGATATCTGTAATCTATACAAGCAGACAAAGATGTCCAAAAATGTAGGTTTCCACTTTCTTCTAAATTGAGGCTTTTCTGCAATAAACAAATCAAAAACGGAACAGATATCGCAATATGCCGCAATATATTGCCCCATTAATCATTACTGACATCACAAAACCCTTTTAAATAATTTAAGAGTTCATTGTGTGCTCTCAGATGATTAGATTCAATCGATTCTTCTGTTAATCTGCACACTTAAAAATAAAGGCTCCAGGAAGACCACTCCCCTCACAAAAAAAAGATTAATTAATTCATTCATTCATTTTCTTGTAGGCTTAGTCCCTTAATTAATCTGGGGTCGCCACAGCAGAATGATCCACCAACTTATTCAGCATTTGTTTTACACAGCGGATGCCCTTCCAACCACAACCCATCTCTGGGAAACATGCATACACACTCATTCACACACATACACTACGGACAATTTAGCTTACTCAATTCACCTGCACCGCATATCTTTGGACTTGTGGGGGAAACCGGAGCACCCGGAGGAAACTGACGTGAACACAGGGAGAACATGCAAACTCCACTTGCTGTGAAGCAATCTTGCTACCCACTACACCACTGTGGCCCCCTAATATGGGAATATCTTGGTTTCAAACATCCAGGGCTTACTGGAAAGACCCCCGTGGACCATGACTGATGAGGATGGATTTCAGTGGTTCATTTAGTCAGTAAGTTTGCTTTAGTCTGACAAGACTTACTGCTGGACCCATGTTTGTGGCTGAGTCTTCTGTCACACGGAGATGTGACACTGACAACTGAGGTGTGGATCCACATGCAGGTTTAATAGAGATGTCAGGTAACCAATGGTCACCAGGAATAAACAGATGGATAAAGACAGTCCAAAGTCATAATCAAGAGCAGGCAAGGGGTCAAAAGGCTGGTTGCAGGCAGGGATAAACAGATAGCAAGGTGAAGGCAGAAACACGGGAAACCTAGACCAAGGAAACACATTGTAATGTCACATGAAGTAAACAAGACTCAACAACAATGAGTGTTTCTGTGTGGTTTAAGTAGTGTGTGTAATCAGTACTTGACAAACCTCAGGTGGTGTGTGTGCAATCAGTGATGACTTGGAGCAGGAGTGTGTGTGTGTGTTGCATGAGTGCAGATGTAGTCCATGAACAGGTGGATTTGTAGTTCTTGTGTGAAATGTGTGTGAACCAGCGTTCTCTGGAAGTTAGATCGCTGGTGGTCGTGACACACATCAAGCAGTGTAATTAATGTATTGTGACAGAGTGGTCAGTTGGCATTTCTGTGTGGACTTCCCCCATAGTCCAATGACTTGCAGTGTAAGTGAATTGAATAAACTAAATTGGCTGTAGTGTATGTGTGTGAATGAGCGTGTATGGATCTTTCCCAGTACTAGGTTGCAGCTGGAAGGGCATCTGCTGTGTAAAAAATATGCCAGATAAGTTGGTGGTTCATTCCGCTGTGGTGACCCCTGTTTAATAAAGGGACTAAGTCAAAGTAAAATGAATAAATGAACAATTTTAGTATGGATGCTGAAATACTGAAAGCAACATGACTGCAAACTTGAACCTGTTTCAATTGTTTCTGTTTTACTCAAGATTCATGTTGTTTTCAGGTTTATGCTGGAAAGTAGTGATGAAATATATAAAACGTCTGAATTATTTTATACAACAATAAAACATGACTGTTCACTTTTGGAAATTTTAGTTATGTTCTCTTTTCCCTGAAATAATTTTATACATATGTTGGTTATAACATGTCATTTTTCAATAAATTGTATCACATATAGAACAGTGCACTATTTAGCATGCTATACACATATCATATTTTTCTTCAATATCGCACAGCCCTAATTGCATCTACCTTACATTTAACTATGATGCCAAAACCCCTATTTTCAGCATTCATTACTTCGGGCTACAAGAAAACCTTTAAATTCTAATTATTCTAATATGCTAATGTGGTCCTGGAGAAACCGTTTTTTAATAAGGAGAGTTTGACTTAATGAAGCATGGAAATGACACTACGGTGTGTTTGTTTGGCTGCTGTGATATTGTATTTCCTGCAAGCCACTTGCAAATCAGACTTTGGTTCTAAAAAATATGGTTACCAAAATGATGCACATTCTTCAGAAACTCATCAGTCTGTTGTTCTGTTGAAGAGATGAATGCAGTTTCTAAGCATCTAACTCACACAGAAAGAAAGAAATGTGCTCGGCCTAGTTGCACAACAATGAGAGGACGACTATATAAGGGTCTGTAGTTTGAGAAACAGACTGTTGCTCAGCTGGAGAGCATTGAACAGCATACGCTAACCACCAGATCCGTCTGCATCAGAGAATGTGAAAAAACTGGCCCATTAGACAGAGTTTCAAAGGAAAAAGACTCATCTGAGACTCAAACAAAAGGGTGGATGGGAAAATAACTTTATTAATGAATGGCAAATAATTGGGAAAGTGTATTGGATGAATCGAAGTTTGAAGAGCAGACATCTTTGAAAAATCTGTTAGAAGTGCATGAGCTTTTATTCAGGTTTTCAAAACTGTGATTGCTTTATATGAAGGGTGCTTTGACAAAAGAAGACTATGCATTTACTTGAAAGTGCAGGATTTACAAGGGAATCTGTGACATGTTAGTCTTTACTTATTTTTAAAACAATTTAAAGACATAAATAAGAGCGTCAGTGTTGCAACCACCTGGCTCAAGAATGAAGTAACAAAACCAAATAAAGTTCCAAACCAGAAAATCAAATCAATGTAAATATATTTGATAAAAAATTAATTGAAATGATACAAAAATGTAAAGAACAGAAAATCCAAAGCTAAAAAGGTAAGGATGAACATCAGTCCAGTTCTCTGTGTCTTTATCTAAACGCACATCACACGCAACACTCCGCACCTGGTCTAGACGCAATTACAAAAAAACACCGCACCTGTTCAAAACACTCCAGAAATCACCAGTTCAAGGAACACTTCTATCCAGTGGATATTAGACAGGATCACTAGGGCAAAACTATCAGAAACATCTGTTACACAGTGTACACACTGAAAAATTGATGTGTACAATTCAAAGTAAACTTTTATATTGGTTTAAGTGAAAAATATGGTTTCTGATTTGTTTTATTCATTTTGCCTCATAGCAAAAGAGTTTGATTACCATCTTGCATAGGCATATTGAAAGCACCAGTAGATAGTTTTCCTCAGATCTTTAAATTTATAAAAACCTAGCAATAGCATAGCCTAACAGGCATTTATTATGCTGCAGTTTAGTCAAAAGTACAAGTTTACTTGGATTTTAATTTTAAGTTGAACCAAAGTAATTCAGTTAATTCAAGGTCTATATCGCAACATTTTATGTTTGAGTGAATGTATTTATTTATTTTTGGCTAGAATAAATGTTTTTAAAATATTAAATGACATTTTTTTCAGTTTCATCAAAACTATAATTTGAGGGAAATTATTACATTTAGCTGTAACAAAGTACTTAAAAAAAGCATTTTCTTAAGTCGACTGAAGCAAAATTATACTTTGATGTTGTACCAACGAAAACAGTAAATAGTAAACAACATTCTTCCTTTCTCTGAATTCAAATTGTTTCATGACCACAATAAATATTTTTGATATTATATTTAGATTAAAATATTTGGATAAAGTTAAATGTAAAAGTTTCAAGTTAAATTATACTATGAAAATTTGTAAAATATATTCAAAGTATAATTGTTTTTTAGTGCAGTTACACCAATCACAAACTTGTGATGTGAAAATGTCAAATGGGAAATTTGAATAATATAATATAATATAATATAATATAATATAATATAATATAATATAATATAATATAATATAATATAATATAATATAATATAATGGGCATCACGGTGGCGCAGTGGGTAGCACGATTGCTGGTTCGAGCCTCGGCTGGGTCAGTTGACATTTCTGGGTGGAGTTTGCATGTTTTCCCTGTATTCACGTGAGTTTCCTCCGGGTGCTCTGGTTTCCCCCACTAGTCCAAAGACATTTGCTATAGTAGGGGTCACCAATCTCTGTCTTGGAGGGCCAGTGTCCCTGCAGGGTTTAGCTCCAGCTTGCCTCAACATACCTTCCTGGATGTTTCAAGTATACCTAGTAAGATTTTAGGTGTGTTTGATTAGGGTTGGAGTTAAAATCTGCAGGACACCGGCCCTCCAGGAACAAGTTTGATGAGGCCTGTGCTACAGGTAAATTTGGTAAGCTAAATTAGCCCTAGTGTGTGTGTGAATAAGAGTGTATGGGTGTTTCCCAGTGATGGGTTGGGGCTGGAAGGGCATCCGCTGCGTAAAACATATCCAGGATAAGTTGGCCGTTCATTCCGCTGTGGCTACCCCTGATTTATAAAGGGACTAAGCCAAAAGAAAATGAATAAATAACATAATATAACATAATATAGGGGACTCACGTTGGCACAGTGGGTAGCACGTTCACCTCACAGCAAGAAGGTCGCTGGTTTGAGCCTTGGCTGGATCAGTTGGCATTTCTATGTGGAGTTTGCATGTTCTCCTCGTGTTGGCGTGGGTTTCCTCTGGGTGCTCCGGTTTCCCCCACAAGTCCAAAAACATGCACTATAGGTGAACTGCGTAAGCTAAATAGTCCGTTATATATGTGTGTGAATGAGTTTGTGTGGGTGTTTCCGAGTGATGGGCTACAGCTTCTGCTGCTTAAAAAAAAAACTTTCTGGATAAGCTGGCGGTTCATTCCGTTGTGGCGACCCCAGATTAATAAAAACAATATAATATAATATAATATAATATAATATAATATAATATAATATAA
>CAIGQQ010005471.1:0-10235 GCA_903798035.1 Danio albolineatus
CATTGGGTTAAATTAGGCTTTACAGTCTCCTTTACTTTCACTGTATCAGTACGGCTTAGAGTACGGAACCAACCCCGTGACGTCAGACACAACGACATTCCAAGATGGCGGCGCCCTAGGTCTAAAATCTAGAGTTAAACATGCATTTTTCTTCTAAATGGTTACATTAATCGAGTTTTTAAAATATTTTTTCATTATAGGGGAATCCAATGTACAAAATAATATAAACTTGACTGAGTGCTTCATTTCCCCTTTAAGAAGCAAAAATACAGCATATGGGGTCTTATAACGCTGTTGTGTCATCCCTTATATTGCAAGTCATCTCTCCGGCCCCTCATTTGGGATGCTCTTCATGAACTGGCCCCCATGACAAACTAATTGAATAGCCCTGGTGTATGGCAATGTTTATGTGTTGGTCTAGCGTGGTATTGATCTTCTACACTGCTGCTGCTTGCTACTGAGACTTGCAAGACCTCTTTTACCTTTTATTTACAAACATGCTGTCTGAGAATATAACACATTGCTTCTGCAGACATAACAAACACGCCCGTAGCAGACGTGCCCCTGTAGCAGAACTATAAACAGGTGGAGCTAGGGTGGAGGGGGATCCAAAAACTTGCTAACGAAAATGACACTGAGCTATTTATATGTTCAGGAGCAAGCTCATTGACTTCTGTGGCAACAGCAAGCAATCACCTGCGCCATGTTGTTGGAAACAATTGGATAGGACCTATTAGCCTGTGCCCAATATGACAGTACACTTTGAATATATTTTACATATTTATATTTGTATATATTCAATTTGTCTTGTTGCTTGGCTGCACAGTGGCTCAGTGGTTAGCACTGTCGCCTCATAACAAGAAGGTCGCTGGTTTGAGTCCCAGCTGGGCCAGTAGGCATTTCTGTTTGGAGTTTGCATGTTCTCCCTGTTTGGCGTGGGTTTTCTCCAGGTGCTCCGGTTTCCCCCACAGTCCAAAGACATGCGCTATAGGTGATTTGGATTAACTAAATTGTCCGTAGGTTATGACTCTGTGTGTGAAGGGTGTTTCCCAATACTGGGTTGCGGCTGGAAGGGCATCCGCTCCATGAAACATGCTGGAATAGCTGGCGGTTCATTCCACTTTCTACAGTAAGTATCTTAGTAATCTAGATTGTGGAATTTAACGTTGATAGTTTAATGGTTAATAACATTTTGGCAAAACTGTTGTTTGCTAATACGAACCCGTCATATTTGTTTAATTAATTCAGCTAAATTCTTTTAATTCATTCAAACATGGATGGCCAAACTTCATCTAATGACCACAAATTCAGCCGAGCAAAACCAGACACTGATCAACACACAAAGCAGCGCAACAATGCGTGGAGGTAAACAATCTGAGCCTGTTCGTGTTTTCTCCAAGCGCACAAACGCTCTCTCTCTCCTGGTTCTGGATCAGTGGAGGCCGACACAGCGCTAGGATAAACAGCCGTGGAATCTATGAGACAGCTTAAATCCCGCTTTTCTGGGATGAGGGCGATGGCTGTAAAGCTGTCCTACTGAAAGGCGTCTTCTTACCTCCAGGAGGAAAAACCCACACGCCGACCCGCATTCCTGAAGGATCTAAATGACATTTTATGAGGAATGCACAGGCCCAGAGATCATCAAGAGTTTATGGCCAACAATAAACAACAATAAAGCGAAGCGGAGCTACAGAAGCCCGCGACACACGTCCTGTCTCGAAAGATTAGAGCTTTGCCCTTTTAAACCCACTCGGGCTTTTCCTCTCAACATCTCTCAGCTGCTTTTACGACTGAAGCTCTGCGTTAATGCCGCTGGACGCTGGTCGTTTCACACTCCATTGGAGCAGTAAATCAGACTCCTTAAATCTCGAACAAAGTAGGCTCCTTAAAAACAGTTATTGGAGGACTACCTGTATTTGACATCAGTAAGAGACTTTACCTCAAATCATGCTGATTGTTGAGGAAGTGTTGTTTCTCTCTAAGCAACTAAATTTACATTTTTTTCTTAGAATTATATAAAAAGGTTGGTGCTGTAATTTGATTGATTTTATTTGTTTATACATATAAACGACTAACAACCACATAGGAACAACCTAGCACCCATTCAAAACACCCCAGCAATCATATACTGTAGCAACAAACTAACAACTCCACATAAAACCTCAATCAAAAAACAACTCCCATAACACCCTAGTACAGGGGTGGGCAAACTCGGTCCTGGAGGTCCGGTGCCCTCCACAGTTTAGCTCCAACACTAATCAAACACACCTGAACATGTTAATCAGTGTCTTCAAGTGCACTAGAAATCTATAAGCAAGTGTGTTTGATTAGAGTTGGAGCTAAACTGTGCAGGAGACCGGCCCTCCAGGATCAAGTTTGCCCACCCCTGCCCTAGTACCTGCATAGCAACACCCTGGTTACCACCTTGAACACACTAGTAACACACTTACAATCACTTCTATGTGGTTTATCAACTGTACAGCAACACCTTGATAACCAAATTGAACACCCCAGCTACAGACTAAGGCCCCGTTTACACTAGTGTGTTTTAGTTTTAAAACGGCGTTTTAGCATGAAAATGATTTGCGTCCACACTAGCGTTTTACCCAAGCGTCTCTCAACAGATCTCCGTCCACATTACGCCACCAAAAACGTATATCACGTGACCATTCGCGCACTCTGGGCATGCCTGTTCAAGTATAAACAGGAAGCATGTGTCTCGCTCGGCATTTGGTTATTGTTAGTCAACAAACGCTAACTGAACGATGAACGCGATGGCAAAGAAAGCAAGAGAGGTCTTTTTGTGGACAGACGACGAGGTCGAGTTGTTACTTAAAGTAACAAATGAATATAAAACATCCATGACTATCGAAAATACAGTGTTTACAGTGAAGGCTGGTATTGCTGTTTTCCGGTGACGAATAAGGGAAGGATACGCAATGACCCAAAGCCCCAATCACGTAGGAAATCTCAGCAGCCACGCCTCCATTTTTAAATGTCTCCGTTTTCCCCATCCACATTGAGACGGAGCAGCAGCGTTTTAGAATCAAAACGGCCTCTCCAGCGTTTCTAAAACGCTCCGTTTTCACGGCTCGAAAACTCCGTAGTGTGGACGGATGGCGTAACCGTAGCAAAACTTATGCGTTTTAAAACGAAAACGCACTAGTGTAAACGGGGCCTAAGAGTGATTTACATCTATTTTATCAGCTGCATAGCAACACCTTGGCAACACATTAACTGTTGACTATCCAAACATCGCTAGATTATTGTTAGTTGATTGCTCAAGTATTTCTAGGTTACTTTGAAAATGATTAACAGAACATTCAGATCACTTTAGGGACCACATAGCAGCACCCTGACAGCCATCTAGTATATTCTAACAACCAAAACAAGTAATAACCATTCATAGCACTTCTAGTAAGGGCATAGCAACACCCTGGAAACCACCTAGAACACCCTACCAACACACTAACAGTCACTTCTATGTGGCTTATCAACTGCATAGCAAAACCTTGGTAACCAAATTGAAGACCCTAGAAACAGACTAACAGTCATTTCCATGTATTTAATCAACTGCATGGCAACATCTTGGCAATCACAATTTAACAGTTGCTTCTATGTGGAGCATCAACCTCACAGCAACACCTTGGCAACCTAAATGTAACAGTTGCTTCTATATGGATTACCAATGGCATAGCATCCCCCTGGTTGCTTTTCAAAACACTGCAGCAACACACAACTGCTTTTGTGTTTTTTTTAACTTCATAGCAACACCCTAACAACCTCCCAGAACACCCCATTTGTCTCATGTGGTTGCCCAGGAAACCTTAGTAACACAATTAGTAATGTAATGGCAATCATCTAGAACACCTTTGTAACAACACAACATATTATTAAACTATAAATTAACCATGGCATAGCAATACCCTAGCAACCACTTAAAAAGTGAAAATCTGCTAAATGCTCTTTCATCTAATGGTTGGTGATTATAAACTCAAGGAAGTGCCTGTTAATCCACTGCCCTTGTTTCTACGCATACACACATATATCCAGCATGCGGGTATGGGTGGTATAAGTTGGAGGTTTATGCTCACTGACCTCTGCCTTGAAACACACACTCATATTTGGACCTTTAGTACCTCCCAGGACGGAGATGACAGTGTGAGCTCATCGAGCAGAACCAGGCCTGCTCTATAAACCACAAATCAGGTCAGGGCTGCAGTGTTGAAGAGCAGTGGCAATGATATATGCCTAAAGCAGCACAGTGTGACTGTAGATCAAATGCCAGGAAAGGCTACAAATGGCCGAAGAAAAGAGACAGGGGGTTCTTTAAGCATGTAAGACTAACTGTTTTCCCCCAGTTATTAATGTAGGTCATACTGAGAATGTTAAGAAGTACCTGGTGAGCTTCAGACAGCCAAAACGTCTGACAAAAAAAAAAGGACCAAAATAACGAATGCATGTTTGCTTACTCTATATACTTCAGTGTTCATGAAAATCATTATAGTCACTTTTATTGTACAGACAAATCTTCATTTAGATATAAGAAACTATACAGGTTATATCGTAAAGATCTAAGAAACTATACAGGTTTGGATAAACAAGGAGAGTAAATAACAATTTCCATATTACTAGGGCCACATGGAATCTGGGTGCGCAGAATTCCGCAGATTTTTAGCCCATCATTGATTCTGTTTATTTACTTGAGTAAATGTGTGTAAATTTATATTGATTCAGTTTTTTTATTAATTTCAGTGATATTATTGATTTAATATGAAAATAGTCATATGATTTATTTACAATACAGTTTGTAAAGTAATACTTTCTGTGTTTTAGTAGATATTTTATCTGAGACTTGCTTTGTTTACCAAGTGGATCTAATTGGATTCACATTATAAACATTAAATACAAGTTAAAAAGGTATTACTTTTGTTTCACATATTAATTTTTTTGTTATGATACTCCTAAAATCATTCTGCATAAATCCGCAGATTTTTAACAAAATACTCTGCAGAAATAGCAAAAAATGTCCGCAGATTCCGTCTGGCCCTACATATTACTCATTTTATCATGCAGCTTTTAATGCAGTTAGCTTAGCTAATGTCCCTGTAGATTAGATAGCTTAGCTCGCTAATAATTCTGAATATCTTGCCAAGATCGCATTTTTAGCTATCCAAGTAGATTTGATTAAGATTTCACAGATTTTACAGAGTTAATTTGTCAAAAGGCTAGCTAACAGTATTTTGTTTCTGGCTTAGCTAATGTTATTGTCAGAGTTTTTTTAAATTAGCAAGCTTTGGTTTCTTGCCAAATGTTAAGATATGTGGTCACACTCTATTTTGATGGTCCGTTTGTTGAATTTAAGTTACAATGCAACTAACTCTCATTAGATTATACGTAGACTGTTAGGTTGGGGTTGGGGTTAGGGGTAGGGTTAGTGTAAGGCTCCGTTTACACTAGTGCGTTTTAGTTTTAAAACGGCGTCTTAGTATGAAAACGATCCGCGTCCACACTAGCGTTTCACCCAGCGTTTTTTAACACATCTCTGTACACACTACTCCACCAAAAACATATATCACTTGACCATTCGCGCACTCTGGGCATGCGCGTTCAAGTACAAACAGGAAGCATGTGTCTCGCTCGGCATTCTAAATAGGGCTTACGCTGCTTCAAACGCGAGCGATTAGCGAGTGCTGGAACAGTAGCTTGTCTCTTGCAAATATATGAAGCTGTTGTAGTAAAAAACGCAGAGTTTAACTGCACAATGGCGCCTAAAACGGACAATAGTGCAAACAACGCTCCCATTTCTGTCCATGTTGTTTACAGTGAAGACTGGTCTGCCGTCTTCCGATGGCGTTATAGTCATGTGATAGGGGCTTGACGAATAAGCGAAGGATACGCAATGACCCAAAAGTGAATCTCAGTAGCGAATCTCAGCAGCCACGCCTCCGTTTTCAGATGTCTCGGTTTTCCCCATTCACACTGAGACTGAGCAGCAGCGTTTTAGAATGAAAACAGCCTCTTCAGCGTTTCCAAAACGCTCCGTTTTCGGGGCTCGAAAACTCCAGCGTAGTGTGGACGGATGGCATAACTGTAGCAAAACTTATGCGTTTTAAAATGAAAACGCACTAGTGTAAACAGGGCCTAAGTTGACATGTACTTGCAAAGTTTCTTACAGTCAGTTAAATGTCTGTTTAATGTCAGTATCAACAGATATTAAGCAGACAGTCTACTAATACTCAAATGGATCATCGAAATAAAGTGTTACCAGATATGTTGAGTCGATTTGATAAAAACTGAATTGAATTATTATTATTTTTACATTTTAGGTTATTACTTTATCACATAGCTTTTAAGCTAGCTACTTTCTCTTCATGGTAGGATATCTAGACCTAGTTAATGCCCATAGATATTTACATTAGATGTTGCCTACGCTGTTGTTGTCTATTGAAAGGAATGCATCAATAGAGCCGCCATTTTAGTACAGGGTAGTGCTCCTTTGAAATGAATGTGGGACCACAGTGCAGTGAAGGACTGTGGCCATTCAGATCCAGAGATATATACACATATATGCATATATCTATGATTGGGAGTTTTCCCGGTGGTCAGTATGCTAATATTTCTTTTAAATTACGTAAATTATACTTGTACATCACTTTTCTACATCGATGGATCAGTGACCGCACGGATATTTGCCGTCAAAGAGCGTGTGTTTGTGTGCATGGAATTGTATTATCCACCCTCTCTGTTTAGTTTAACCTAATCTATTTCCTGAAACACACCCCCCTCCTCCGCTTTCACTTCTAATGCTAACGGAGGGAGTGACTCGTTTGTAAATGAATCTCTGTTATGAATGATTCATGTGAACCATCGATATCCCTGCATCTCAATGTGCACATCCACCTTTCTGATCTAAATGGTGTATAACATTTGTAATATTCAATAATTTAGGGTGGACAAAATACACCCTGAGGCGCAGGCACTGTTATGTTATCAGGCATCCTTATAAGTGTCTTCAAAAACTAGCTGTTACTTCACTTAGCCGACATTAATACAAGTTTCTGGCACTGCAGCGTCTTGTTGTCATGTTTGATTTACATTTTTGCAGATTTTATTCAACAAAATTGCCATAAGTCCAGTATTTAGTGCAAGTGGCTGCTACTTTGCATTGTGGTCACTGTAGTAGTGACTGTATTATCATCAACAACACGTTTAGCACAAAAGTTTATAACATACAAAATTGTAAAAAAAATAATAATAAATCTTTATGCCTTTATGCTTTGTTTTTTTTTGTTTGTTCATTACTACAGCCGTACGCAGCGCAAAATTCCAGCATATTCAGATTGGTTTTGGTCTTGACTAAGTGCGGTCGAAGGACTTTTGTCCTGAGAGCACTGTACAAATGTGGCAACGGTATTAACACATGCACATGGTCTGTATGCGATATCTAGTGTATATATCTATGGTTAATGCCTCTGTAGAGTAGCTGATAGTTTAGCTAGCTAATATTTTTAGTAACTTGTCAAAAACTGTAGATATCAAAACAGAGTTGACTAAAACTGACTACAAAATGTTCAATCATGTAGACTGTCACGAAGATATTTTATTTCTTAGCTTAGCTAATGTCTCTGTAGTAGTTTGATAGCTTCGCTAGTTAATATTTTGGAGTGTCTTGCCAGAATCTGTAGATATCCCAAAAGATCTGATAAAGACTGACTACATGTCACGCGGGTTCCTGTCTGTTCAGGGAATGTCTTCAGTTTTGTTTGTTTTCTTTGTGTTAAACACATGTAATGACTGGCTGTTCCACAGATAGCAGCTCAGAAATCAAAAAAGCCTTTAACATAATTGAGATTTAATAGAAAAATTGCTGCATAGTTGACGAAGCACTCAGGGTTATTATTTTACCAGCTGTGCAAATATGACTAGGGTTTCACTGAGAGACGGAAAAATATTCATTACATATTCACACTCTCGGCCAAAAATTCAGCTCAACTCTGCATTTCACGATAACATGAACCTGATTAGCACTGATATTTTTGCAGAATTTTACAGCTAACATTTATGTATCATGCACTAACCTCCAAACAACAAACAGCTAATGCTAATTCAAACAGAGCCAGACAATAGCTATGTTTCCATCCAAAAATGCAAATGAACTTTATGCGCAAAACTGGATTATCGCATAAAAGACGTGCGAACAAAGCCCTGTTTCCATCCAACAAGTCAAAGCGAACAAAATCGTCACTTCCTGACAAACTGCCGCCAAATATCAACGGAATTTGCTGTGGCAGAAGGAGCTGCGTGAATCTTTTCTTAATTTAATAAATGACTTGTGACAATCCTGACACGCAGTGAGCGCGGAGTGGCATTTGAAGGCTTGAGACGCGAAGCACAGATGCATTTGGTTCTGGAGGTAGTTAATAATATAATAACACTAATACTGAAACGGTTAAGGGGTTTTAGAATGACCAAAACAACATTTCAGATGTTTTACAGTGTGCTCAACCTGCTGGTTTATCCATTTGCACACATTTTTATAATCACATAATCTCTTAAAACAAAATCACATGACCTTTTTTAATGTGTATATTGGAATTTGTGCGGTAATAGTGTTTCCATCGTAGTTTATGCGCATCTTCTCTTATCAAATAAAAAGTTTATCCTACTCCGTTATGTGCATGTTTTTATGTGCATTTTCAAAATGTATGTGCATCTCGGAGTTTTCATCAAACGCTTTTTTATGCACATATGTAAAATGCACATAAAAATAGGTGGATGGAAACGTTGCTATTGACTTGTCTTATATGAATCAACTACAATGAAGCTACAATAGTTTTAACTTAAAATATTTCTAAATGTTCTACGGAAGAAGAAAAACACCAGTGTATTGAATGAATTTACAGCACGTTTTCATTTATGGGTGAACTATCCCTTTAAGTTCTCAGATGTCTTAAAGGGCCAGTACCCCCAAAATGTAAATAAATAAAAAAATAAGATTAAAGTCTAACAAATCAAAACGTATGAATACCTATAAATCCACATGAAAATGTCCCCAGTGATAGTATATCTCAAAGTTAATTTGCACTTCCACACACATAATTATAGAAGCATTTGTTTAGAAATAATGACTTTAATTATGTTCACTCACGATAACATAAACATAATTAGCAAGACACCGGGGTGCTAAGCAGTGATATTTGTATAGCATTTTACAGTTAACATTTATGTATAATGCACTAAACTCAAAATGGCAAACAGCGAATGCTAATCCAAGCAGAGCCAGCCATTGACTCGCTGATATGAATCAACTTCAATGAAACTACTACAGTTTTAGCCTAAAATCTTTCATAATGTTCTACTGAAGCAAGAAAAACATGGACTGGGAGTGAGAAAATATTTACAGCACACTTTCATTTATGGGTGAACTATCCTTTAAGTTATCGGATTAAAAAAAAAGAATTCTAATAATCACAACTTTGTAAATCGACATGACCCTTGTTGTTATTGACAGAAAATGTCCCCATTGATAGTATATATTAAATATAATTTGCACTACCACACATAATTATAGAAGATTTATCTAGAAATAACTACTTCAATACATTTATTCATAAACAGCAAAACCCTGAGGTGCTAAATAGTGATATTTTTGTAGCATTTGACAACATCTATTCATCATGCACTAACCTCAAAGTTGCTAATGCTAATACAAGCAGAATGTGCTAAGACTGACTCGATTTCGCCACTTCGTCCTGATTATTTGCTGTTTTTTCTTGTTTATGAAGTGTCCTGTGATACATCTTCACCTTATAGACAGCATCAGCATGTGCATTTTAGCTCCATTAAGTCCTCACTAGCCGTCTAGCACATGACAAATCCAAGACAAGCGCAGGAGTCGCTGAAAGGTTTAAGTCGCTGGCAAAACAGACCAATCAGCGTCTGTGGTTTTGATAAGCAGCTCGGCCCGGAGGCCAGACGCGTCTCTTTGAGTGTGTTTGAGAGAGACTGACCCTAATGGCCCGTTTCCACTGAGTGGTACGGTACGGTACGGTACGGTTCGGTACGCTTTTAAGGCCGTTTCCACTGTCTAAAAGCGTACCGAACTGAACCGTACCGTACCCCTTTTTGGTCACCCTTTCGAAAGGGTACCAAACCCAGAAAGGGTGCTGTAAGGCGGAGCTACACGCGCAGCTGAACGCCATTGGCTTACAGAGTGACGTCATTTGCTCACG
>CAIGQQ010005558.1:0-10451 GCA_903798035.1 Danio albolineatus
ACACACACACACACACACACACACACACACACACACACACACACACAAACACACATCATTCCACTCATTACAACATCTTTTCTCAGTTTTTCCCTCTTAAACTTCCTTCTTTGGCATCTCAACTGTGCTATGTCCCAGTAACACTGATAGACAGAGATAAGAGAAACAGCAGGCTTTGGGGTTATTCTTTAACATCCTTGACCACAGTCACCTGAGATATGGTTTTTTTGACACGTAGCGCCGTCAGCCGAGCAGCTGGATTGGCATGCCAGCACTCCCGCATTATCTTACCCATTACTCTCAGTGCCTGGAACAAACAAGCATACAAGATTATTCATCTTCATCAAATTCCTAAAGATGAAATTTTAATTCCATGTTCTTATTTCAAGCTCAAGCTGGATCAGTGAATGGATGTCTGAATGGATGAATCAGACACTTAAGTGAAGTCTGGGTGGATTCTGGGGCTGCAGAAAAGAGCTGTGTTGTTATGGTTATCGCCTGATTGAGGGCAAAGAGGATATTTTTGTAATAAGCAGCTGTTAGCATCCTAAAACATCTAGGTAAATAGGGCCTCATTTTACACCCCCTGGAAAACTGGCATTAACAAATCATAGTGGAGGACAACTCCCGGAATTCCCCTTGATCGGACAGCCATTTTATGTGAAAGAGTACAGAAGCTCTATAGGTCAGATGGGAATATTCATTCTGCAGCAGTACAACCAGGGATGGGCAGTATTTTGTTTAGGATTAATTGCTGTTGTTTTGCCAAGAAATAAGACAAACAACATACAAATAAGTCCTACAGTAGCGATTCCTACAATACATCATTGGCTGTTTCAAATGTCAGTAGCTGTTTGGCAGATGCAGTGTACAGTTAATGAAGAGATGTCAAAATGGCACAATACCGTATATGAGACACAAATATTTAATAATACTCCAGTCTATACATGGACACCACCACATAACTTTTGAAAATTACCATTACCATCCAACCACTGCAACAGTACAGCCTGTAAGTACTTTGAAATGTTTTCTAATTGTAATTAACATAGGTTATATCAACTTTCAAAAAAAGTACAGAATCCATATTAACTGCTCCATATTGACTCATTTCAGTGAATACTGCACATTTTTAAAAGTCACATGCATGGTAGATTACACACAAACCTCACAGCTCTGCCACTGATTGGGAATGTTGGGTCGGAGTTTCTGTTCACACACCACTCTCCTCATATCATCTAATGATGGGTCTGATTGCACCTGGTCATAATAAGGCAGCTGGAAATCTTCATGAATCCCTGCAGAACACAAAGGATGTATTATTCTATTCACTAGAAGTAAATACATTTTATTTACTAGTACAGAAAAACAAAATATTTGTAAAGTTTGGATGCAAATGTGTAACATTTAACATAGGGCTTCACAATACTGGGAAAATATGTGATGTTGTTGAGTGTTGTGGTAATATTTACAATATAATAAACAAAATATAATATACAGTATAATATATATTAATATATTTTTCTTATTTAAAAACACTTCATCAGCAATTAACGTTTCTGTGTCATGATCATACTAAAATAAACAGGTAATAGATTTTTTTCCCCGACCTAATTAAATCATAAAAAAAACAAAAAAAAAAACATTTAGACTTTAAAACACCCATGATGAATGAAAACTAAATATGATTCTCATGGGCTGTTGTCATTATCCACTTTTGTCTCCCAGCATTAATATTTCTTTTCAGCTCTAGGTTCACATAACTGCCCCTACTGGAGAGGTGGAGATCAAGATAGTAAAGGCTCCATCTGATTGCTCAGATTTGGATAAACAACCTATGCATGCAGCAGCACATAAAAAATGATTGAATTTAATACACTTCTCTGCATTACAGATATTGCATATACTGTTATTAGGATAACAACAATTTTTCAAAATATTGTGCAGCTCTAATTTAAAGCCACTTTTCATATGTTTATTTGGTAACACTTTATTTCGATGGTCCATTTGAGTATTCGTAGACTGTCTATTTAATATCTGTTAATACTGACATTCAACAGACATTTAACTGACTATAAGAAACTTTGCAAGAACAAGTCAACTTACAGGAACTCTAACCCCAACCCCAACCTAACAGTCTACTTATAATCTAATGAGAATTAGTTGCAATGTAACTTAAATTCAACAAACAGACCATCAAAATAAAGTGTGACCATTTATTTAAATTTTCTCCTTCTTTGTGACCCTAATAATTGAAGCTGTTTTACACTTATGGTTTAAATGTTTATAAATGATGTAGCTTATTTTCAATTCAATTCAATACTTTATGTTGGGTTTTCACTTTGCATGTTGAGTTAAATTCAATTAACGTATTTCCAATGTATCGTATATTTAACATGCACTGTATTTAAAGTGTCCTTAAAGTACTTGATTTAAAGTGTTTTGTTTGTTTATGGTAACGGGGATCTATGACCAAATTATTATTATTATTTTAGGTTTAAGTCCATCTGCTGTCAGGTGTCACCAAACTGCTCTGTTTCTAATTACAACATCTGTATGAATGGATGAGAGTTTGCATACAATTACGCAAATTATACCATGAAGGTTTTTTTTTTTTAAATACAATTTTTCACAAAGAGGGATGAATTTTTTTTACGGCCTGTTTTTTTCCCTTCACACGAGTTTAAAATAAAGCCCCTGATCAATGCTTTTAACTAGAATGCAACTAGGCACCTTGTATGGAACATCTGCGAGCAAGTTCCCAGAATACCAAGCTTAGTGAGTAGATATCAGCACGCTTAAATGACTCAAAGCTGCTCATGTTTATGGAATCGTCCAGGATCTCAGGAGCCATATACCTAGAGAAACAAATACTCGCATTAGTGTAATGTACCCAATTTAAACACATTAACCTCCATCAACATCCCCCACACCTGAAAGCAAATAAAAACACGTGTCTTATTTATAGAGACAGAAAGTGGACACCGAAATGAACAGAGAACAAACACACACTGGAACTTAACCACAAACAGACACGCATATACTCAGTGATACAACCTCTTTATCCATCAAGATATATTCAATTTACTGTAGCACAGCGAATTATAGCAAAAAAAAATCATTCATGCTTACATTGCAGCATCTGTCAGCAAGTCCAAGCAGTTTTCTTTTTGCCTGTACTGTGTGTCTGTATTTTTTTTTCTGTATGTACTATGAGACAGCTTAGACAAAAGTGGCTACACAATACATTAATTGATCCACACTTCTGACCATCATTATATAGCATGGTCGACTATATGATTTGGGTGCCACGGTAGCATAGTGGGTAGCACGTTCGCCTCACAGCAAGAAGGTCGCTGGATCAAGCCCTGGCTGAGTCAGTTGGCATTGTCCGTAGTGTAGTGAGTGTGTATGGATGTTTTCCCAAAGATGGGTTGCAGCTGAAAGGGCAACCGCTGCGTAAAACATATGCTGGATAAGTTGGCGGTTCATTCCACAGTGGTGACCCCAGATTAATAAAGGGACTAAGCCGAAAAGAAAACAAAAGAATGAATGAATGACTTTATGATTTACTATTGCCAAAATGACACACAGAAAGAGACTATCAGGCTAGTCAGGCAAGTGCAGAGAATTGATGAAATGTACTCCTATTTTCTAACTTATGTAAAAAAATGTAAGTTATGAAATTTCTTAATTCAATTGTACTCTCCCAATTATTTAAGACAGCTCGAGAGATCTCTCAAGTGATTAGGAGTTACCAGTAGGTGTTTGTGATGGAGATATAGAGTAGAGAACAGCGCGAGACACATTTTTCAGTGACTGCTGACTGCACTTGACTGAACTTCCACCTGCAACCGAATAATAACTGGGCAATGATTCACTGTGTGATGTTTCCTTTGTGAAACAACTTTTTTTTTGTGACTCTGCTTGAGTGTGCAACCACAGTAATGAAAGCCCTCTCATATGGTGCACTGGAAGCTGGCATCAAAGTAGAACCTTGTGCCAGTTGTCCTTGTTGTAAGTGAAATTTTAGGAGAGGAATAATGGCTTTATAAAAGCAGTTAATCAAATTGTATCATTTAGACATAGCAGGCATCAATATTTGTCAGTGACTTGAGGCTGGTCACACCACCACTAACAGAACTTGCGGCAAGTTTCGCAGTTCGCTGCATTGAAAAGTTTCTGACCTGCAAAATTGCAACATATGATTGTGTGAGACCAATCGAAGATCAAAACATGACCTCTCTGTACAGAAATTTAAAACATGGACCAATCGCTCGCTTTTTTAATGTCTAATCATCTTGTTTAATCCCGCCCCTTTTTCGCATCGCCGTATGACAGAATTTCACAAGCTCAAACTCTAGTGTGACTATGGCATTATAAGATTCGAGATATCACAAATACTTTGATGTCTTTGACAATTCAAACATGAGCTGGAAACACAGAGACAATCGACTCTTCACCTAATTCTTGGTTTGACTACTTAAGGGACAGTTTCCATATGTTCGGGGCGATTCTGTGCCCAGATTAGCCCGTAGTGTGAAGTTAATTCAAGTCCATAACATCACAAGCCCCTGTACAGGTCAGTAATGCATTGGCATTAATTCAAGTATACTTAGACTGTAAAAGGCTAATAATGCGTTTTCTTTTTAGAACAACAAAGTATTGTTGTGACCAATCTAAATGTGGGTAAGCCTTCATCTCTAAACTTATAATACTTTTTAAATCATATGGTGATTTTTCAAAGTTACTAAGTTACTAGTTTAAGTAAGTTGGTCTGCGTCATTCTATAGTAATGATCATGGTATGATTAAATAGCTTTGCTTTGCACTATGGGGACCACACAAAAAATATTCTAATCTGAGTAAGTAGGGTTCTGCCTTTTTAGAATAGTGGTTAATTGCCTCTGTTTAATGACCAAAACCGACATGCTTGTGTTTAAGAAATTGTATACTCGGCTGGTACAAGACTCAGGATAAATATATTAATATTCTAAACCACCTCATACTAAAATTGGAGTCAGATATGAGTTAAATTTGAAGTAAATCAACATTGTGCACTGGAAAGACTGAACAGGGAGTGAGCCTTCATCCACTAACTGGCTGGACCTTACAGCATTATTCAGAAAATATTCTTAAAGTAAGAAAATCTACTCAGCGATGAGTCCACGCCTATGTACAGTGCTCAGCATACATGAATACACACCATTTTGAATATAATTGTTTTTATTAATTTCTCAGTGTATATGGGTAATATATATTGGTGCTTTTGAACAATACAGATGTATTAAACAGATATAGGGCGCCACGGTGGCATAGTGAGTAGCACATTTGCCTCACAGCAAGAAGGTCGCTGATTCGAGCCTCGGCTGGGTCAGTTGGCATTTCTTTGTGGAGTTTGCATGTTCTCCCTGTGGTTGCGTGGGTTTCCTCCGGGTGCTCCGGTTTTCCCCACAGTCTAAAGACATGTGGTGAATTGGGTAGGCTAAATTGTCCATAGTGTATGAGTGTGTATGGATGTTTCCCAGAGATGGGTTGCAGCTGGAAGGCCATCCGCTGCATAAAACAAATGCTGGATAAGTTGGCGGTTCATTCCGCTGTGGCGACCCCAGATCAATAAAGGGACTAAGCCGAAAAGAAAATGAATGAATGAATAAACATATATATTTATTAAAAATATTTTAGTCACAGAACATCTTTAGAAATGGAAAGATGATACATTTAAATTCATGCAAAATATTGCAAAGGAAAAATACAAACTACAACATTTCAACAAAATTGTGTATATTTTTGTTTCTCTTGATATTTGCTATTTTTGAAGTTTTTAATATTTTCCCAAACATATAAACTTGGCCTACTAATTTTTTAACCATTAAAACCATACAAACATGGCTACTGACTCTTACAATCCACACGGGATCCTGAACATGGATGTCTGAAACAATGTTTTATTGGTCATGTTTCCCAGTAAGTGTTACGGATTGGTCAGGCTCTCACGACCCTCAATCACGAAGATCACCGTCACCTGCGTATTAATGAGCACCCAGCTGCAACACATCCCCGAGCACCAGTTAAATGCACAGCCCTCTGCTCGCTCAGTGTCCGGGCTCGTTCTAGCGAAAGCGGACACTGAGCGACAACTCAGCGTAGTCATCCTCAGCATATCAAACATTGAACTTACCTTATCTCTGTTTCTTCCTCCTAGTCCTCCTGGTCATCCCGAGTCCTCCTGTTTCCAAGTGTCTCGTCTTCTGTGTCATCATCTGGCTTCTGTATCTGGTGTGTGCTGTCTATCCTCCTGTATCCCGTCTACCCAGCCACGGAGGAGAAGGCTCGTCAGCTATACCGATCCTCCTGGCTATCCCTCATGTGCTCCTCTGTTGTTTTATAAATAAATCCACTAACGTTTCACTTACCTTGGTTTCCTGTCTGCTTCATAACAGAAGCCCGGACCAAACTTTGACAACATGAGCACCCCCGATCACTTTCAAGAGCTGGTGGATCAGTTGAAGCGGATTCTACAACCATCAGCTCCACTTCCCAACGCACCACCAGCACCGAGCACTTCCGCATCCACAGCTTCTTCTTCGGCCCTTCCTTCCAGTCCCATGGCCCGACCAGCGCCCTACTCAGGCGGGGCGGAGGAGTGCAATGGGTTTCTTCTACAATGCTCACTAACATTTGAAATGTAACCTTCTTTATATCCCTCAGATAAATCGAAGATCGCCTATATTATCTCTCTACTCTCTGGACCTGCATTAAAATGGGCAGAAACCATATTGAATCAAGCCGGACCGGTCATGAATTCTATCGCTGCCTTCATGGATTATTTCAAAGAGGTGTTTGGACGTTCTGATGGAGAAGTGGCCGCCGGAGAACAACTGTATCATCTAAAGTAAGGTAGGATGTCTACACAGGATTATGCTCTCCGGTTTCGAACTCTAGCGGCTGCTAGTGGATGGAATGAGAGATCGTTACTGACCACTTACCGGCTCGGCTTAGAACCCACTCTGCGCATCCAATTGGCCGCCCTGGATGATACTATGGGTCTGGAGAAATTCATACAACACTCTCTACGATGTTCCGACCGTCTCAGGATCTACCAACAGGATACCGTCACCCCTTCTTCTGCACTCCTCCGATCGCCTGAGTCAAGCTCCCCTCCAGAACCAGAGCCAATGATTGTTGAGTCTGGAAGACTGACAGCAGCAGAACGACAGAGGAGGCTGACCCGGGGTCTGTGCTTATACTGTGGCATCAGCGGACACACACGCATTGAGTGTCCCCTCCGTCCCATACGGACTTCAGTGAGTGTATTTAGTACAAGTGTCGAGTAATGTAATCCTCTTACTTCCACTGTACAAATAACTACTTCCTCTGTTTCTCTCCATGTGACAGCCCTTATCGACTCCGGGTCAGCAGGGAATTTCATCTCCCAATCCCTCTGTCGTCAACTCAATCTCCGTACCGAAGCGTCCTCACACATCTACCAGATACAACCGATAACACAGTGTGCTCGATCCTCAACCCGTATTCATCGTCAATGTGAAGACATCCTCCTTCAAGTGGGGTTACTACATCAGGAGAGGATTCAATTTCTGGTTCTGGAGGGAGCAAACATGGACATCATATTAGGGCGCCCGTGGCTGGTGAAGCACGATCCCATCATCTCTTGGGGCACAGGAGAGATCAAGAAATGGGGAAGTGGATGTTCATCAGCCTGTTTTCCCAGTCTTCCTCTTCAGGGTCGGAACCCCATTTCTTTATTTGTGACATCCGTCGAAAGTCCTCCTGAGAAGCAGTCCATCAACATTCCTAAGATTTATTCGTCCTTCCGAGATGTTTTCTGCCCCAAGAGAGCTTCCCAGCTACCTCCGCATCGGCCATGGGACTGTGCAATCGACCTAGTTCCAGATGCCCAGTTGCCTAGAGGTAGGATCTACCCGCTCTCGCTTCCAGAGAATAAGGCCATGGAAGAGTATATACGGGAGGCTCTGAGTCAGGGGTATATTCGTCACTCCAAGTCACCAGCGGCTTCCAGCTTCTTCTTTGTGGCCAAGAAGGACGGAGGGCTGCGGCCATGTATTGACTACCGTATCCTGAACAACAGTACAATAAAATACAGGTATCCCCTTCCTTTTGTACCCTCAGCTTTAGAACAGTTACGAGAAGCCATGATCTTCACGAAGTTGGACCTCCGCAGCGCGTACAATTTGATAAGAATACGTGAGGGGGACCAATGGAAGACTGCCTTCGTGACCCCTACAGGCCACTATGAATATCAGGTCATGCCCTACGGCCTGGTCAACGCCCCCTCCGTATTCCAAAACTTAATTCATGAAGTCCTCCGGGAGTTTCTCCACCGTAGTTTGATCGTATACATTGATGATATCCTCATCTACTCCCGGAGTGAGGCAGAACATCGCCACCACGTTGCGGAGGTCCTTCAAACACTGAGAAATAACCAACTCTACCTCAAAGCCGAGAAATGCTCCTTCCACCAAAAGTCTGTTCAATTCTTGGGGTACCTTATCGATCACACTGGGATCCGTATGGATAAAGGGAAGATTGAGGCTGTTCTGTCCTGGCCAGAACCTACGACTATTAAAGAGCTCCAGAGGTTTCTTGGGTTCGCCAACTTTTATCGAAGATTTATCAAAGACTACAGTAGTATTACAGTGCCTCTCACCAATCTTCTCAAAGAAAAACCCAAGAGACTAGCATGGTCCAATGAAGCAGCCGCAGCCTTCCGCCTTCTCAAGAAGGAGTTCACAAAGGCCCCACTCCTGACTCATCCTGACCCCAATCGTCCTTTCGTCGTGGAAGTGGACGCCTCCACCACCGGTGTTGGGGCAGTACTATCCCAACATCATGGTACTCCGCCCCAAATGCATCCCTGTGCCTATTTCTCTCGGAGGCTGAAACCAGCGGAGCAGAATTACAGCATAGGAGACAGGGAACTCCTGGCGATCAAGCTCGCATTGGAGGAGTGGCGACACTGGTTGTAGGGAGCTCAACACCCGTTCCAGGTGATCACAGACCATAAAAAACCTTCAATACCTCAAGGAAGCAAAGAGGTTATGTCCACGTCAGGCTAGATGGTCTCTCTTCTTCTCACGCTTCAATTTCTCCATTTCATATCGTCCAGGATCAAAGAACCTTAGAGCAGATGCTCTTTCCCGTTTGCATGAAGGTCACGATTATGAAAAACTTCCCACTAAGATACTCCCTGAACACATCTCCGTCTGCCCGATCACCTGGACAACTCCTCCAGTCGTTGCCACTTCGGAGGTTCCCTCTCCGCCGGGATGCCCTCCTCATCGGCAGTTTGTTCCATCAGAACAGCGGGTAGATCTTATCCACTCGTTACACACCTCGCTAGGCACTGGACATCCAGGGATCAACAATACTCTCTCGCTATTGTCCCAACGATTCTGGTGGCCTAGTATGGCAAGGGATGTGAGGAGATACGTGCAGGGATGTAAGGAGTGCGCCCAATCCAAAAGTCCATGTCATCTACCAACTGGAAAGCTCCTTCCCTTGCCTATCCCGAACCGTCCCTGGTCACACCTAGGAGTGGATTTTATGACTGACCTTCCCTCATCAGAAGGTAATACATGCATTCTGGTCATCGTTGATAGGTTCTCGAAATTTGTAAGATTGATTCCTCTGAAAGGTCTTGCCACAGCCTTTGAAACCGCAGATCAAATCTTCAATCAAGTCTTCAGGTCTTTTGGTATACCCGAGGATATCGTGTCGGACAGAGGTCCCCAGTTTATCTCAAGATTGTGGAAAGCATTTTTTAAGCTCCTAGGTGTGGCCGTCAGCCTCTCCTCAGGATACCACCCCCAGACCAACGGGCAAACTGAGAGAAAGATCCAGGAGGTGGGACGGTTCTTGAGGACCTTCTGCAACGGTCACCAGAACTCCTGGAGCCAGTATTTGGGCTGGGCGGAGTATGCCCAAAATTCACTGCGGCAACCCACCACCGGACTCACGCCATTCCAGTGCGTACTGGGCTTTCAACCACCACTCTTCCCCTGGGATGGCAAACCATCTGATGTCCCCGCAGTGGATCACTGGTTCCGGGAGAGCGAGAGAGTCTGGGACGAGGCACACCAACATCTTCAGAGGGCAGTTCGCAGAAGTAAAGTCATCACCGATAGGAGGAGGTCTGAGGAACCCAGATACACGCCAGGTCAAAAGGTGTGGCTATCTACTCGGGACATCCGTATGCGACTGCCCTCTCGCAAGTTAAGTCCCAGATTTGTTGGTCCCTTTACAATTTTGGAGCAGGTCAACCCCGTCACCTATAAGTTGCAACTACCCTCACAGTATCGCATTCACCCTACCTTCCACGTCTCACTATTAAAACCCTATCACGACCCTGTTCTTCCCTCCACAAAGCCTGACCAAGAAGAGGAACCCCCTCCTCCACTGCTATTAGAAGAA
>CAIGQQ010005562.1:0-10868 GCA_903798035.1 Danio albolineatus
GAATATAAAACTACCTGTGTCAATTGCGTCGCTTCATTCCCATTCATAAACTCTCTCCCGTGACCTTATGGGATAGTAGATTGTCTGCACTTCAGAATCTCACAGAAAGTAGGAGGTCATCCAGGTACTTCTCATTTACTGTTTTCGAATACTATGAATTCGGATATACTGCTTGGCTCACATACTATCGTAGGGGAAGTACACAAGTTTGCTTAATTTTGCTGTTTATTCATCGTCCATATTGCCGTTTACATTACACGTGCATTACCAAGGCGAGAAGTGATGCATTTGTATTACATTCCAAAGAGGTCTGTTATCAGCACCACATTGGAAAATGAAACCCTATTTTTGGTGACTGGCCTAAGGACATGGAATGGAACGGTTAAAGGTACCATAGAGTGCATTGACTAATAAGTTAAACTCAGCAGAAATGGTGATGTGCTCGTTTTTAACCACAGGAATTACCCCTAGAATAAAAAATTGGGTTTTTTATCGTATTTGAAGCCCTCTCTGATGCTCTTTGGTGCCTTCTCTCTCTCTCTCTCTCTCTCTCTCTCTTTCACATATGCAAAATAATCAGTTATAATAGTTATACTCTACAAAAGGCAGACAGAGATATTTTTAGAGTTGTGTTTAATAAGCTTTAATTAACACATCTCAAAACGCAGGCAGGAAATATTATTGACCTCTGCTTAAACATGAGTATTATGATGTTTATTGGTGTCCTTTCTCTGAGGAAAAAATCACATTAAGAGCTGTGTGATATGACACGATGCATAAATGTGCATTAAACACATATATTAAGCAGCTTACATGTGTCTGTTACAAAAATAAGCAGTAATTTTAACAATATATGCATTAAAATAACACAAGATACACGTCAACAGACCAAATGCCTCCTTAGGGTGGCGCTGAATACATTCTTAATCTGTATATCCTGCATTTTACGTTTTGATGAGCTGTAAACGATTCATGGTGATGCATGGCTGAATACATGACAACTTCTCATACATAGTACGTTAAATAAAGAATTATGGGGGGGATATTATTAATGATCCTGTATGAATCGTCAGAGTTGGTGTTTTGTTCTCAATGACCATTTTTTAACCTGGATTTACACTCTGGATTTACATGAGAACGAAGAAACGATAGTGTTTGAGACTCACAGAGTGTCATTTCCATGTACTAAACTCAATTATTCAGCTATGCTTAAGTATATGCAGACTTTCATTCTATGGCACCTTTAACTTAAGTGAACCATTCAGCCAGGTTGAAAAGCGGCAATAGTGTACATTAAAACGGGCGCTTGACGTGCGCTAGACAGTTTAATCTTTGTCTGGTGGCTGTTTTTCTCTGCAGAAGAAAAAAAAATCTTTGTATCATACAATCACTGATTAACACGTATAGTTTTATTTGTCATTTTCAGTGGTATTCAGTTGTTTTTCATGTTCGTTCGTCCAAAATAACAATTAATTTTAAGGGATTATGTGTTAAAGGGAAGAGAGATATTCGCAACGCTGGCTTAAATGAGTACGAGACATTGGATTTTGGAGAGAAAAGGTGGACAAGTATGAATATTTAGCTGAGCAAATCACCATTGGATGGTAAAAACAAGCAAAGCTGATGAAAATCGGTTTCTGCTGGTACACGTTCGTAAATCCACAAGTGTGTTGTTTGAGAACAGTTGCTTGGAAGAAATCACACAATGTCAATGCAGGAAGAAAACTGACGCACAATAAATAAGGGCTCAAAAACCCCTATTCAGAAACCGGCCATAATGTCATGTAGGTTTCTCATGCCAACATTCAGAACCTCTTAGCAACCACATTAATGGATAAGTAATTAAGATCATGAAAGAGGGAATCTGAAGTATATTGAGGTTGCTGAATGCTGTGAATGTTTTTTTTTATAAGCGTGTATTTATTTAGCACTATTTGCATACCTCCTGCTTATGTTCTTGAATTACAGTAGATATTAAGTGTTTGCATGCACCTTCATTTGGTATCTACTACACTAAAAGGACACTTTTTATATTTATTTAATCATTTAATAACATGAAACTGTGTTATTTGTATTTACTTTTGTCATGTCTGGCATGCTGGTTTCTCAAAAGTTTGTGTGTGTGTGTTATGATGCAACCCTTTGTATTACATGAAGGGAACATTCTATATGTTTGTTGTGACGAAATACCTCTTAATGTCAGTGCATGACTTACATTATTAAAACACACAGCTTTTTATGTCTTCATTATGTGTAATCTTGTTCACAGTTTAAACAGTTCTGCTGGGCATCTGTTTTTTTTAATAAAACCGAACCTTACATAAATTGCTTAGGAAAATTTATGATCATGATGTGTTGTGTAATGAGTGTGTATGGGTGTTTCCCAGTGATGGGTTGCAGCTGGAAGGGCATCCGCTGCGTAAAACAATTGCTGGATAAGTTGGCGGTTGATTCCGCTGTGGCGACCCCGGATTAATAAAGGGACTAAGCCGAAAAGTAAATGAATGGATGTGTTGTTAGAATATAAAGTTTTATTGCTTCTTATTAAAGAGCGCAGTATATTTTATCCTGTATTTTACTGGAATACGATGTTTGGCTTTGGTGTACAATATAAAACAGCTGTCTGTTTACAAAATACCCCTTGTTAGGAGCCTTGATTTATGGATCAGATGCTTAGCAGGCAACAGGAACAATTTATTACATAAAATAGGCTTTTCTTCCATTTGATCATTAGCAGGAAACTGAAAGACCGCAGCTTTCTGTGATACAGTAAACAATCGTAAATTCCTTCACCTATAAATCTTGTAAAATCCTGCCAAAGCTGTATTAAACTCCAAGAAAATTGATGCTGACGTATTTCCCCCCCACTTCCCACAAATATTTGTGAGCAATTTAGAAGGGAATATTTTGCTTTGTGCTCCACTCACTTGTATGTTTTCTGTTAAATGTTTCCATAAACAAGCAATCATAAAATCCCGCTGCAACTGTAATTTTATTATTTCCATTAATGAGCTAAAACCAAACAAAAAGTCTGATTAGTTTAGCTGCAAACAGTCAAAGATGGGAACTAGAAATACTTTCCTGATTCACTTTGAATGTTCATCATACTCACCAGAACAATGTTAATTCTTATACATTTTGAAGGTTATTTTATATGCTAGAGAGTGTCACGATTATATCCTTAATTAAACGTGCGCCAATCCAACTCTGTTATAAAAAGTAATTTATATACAATGTTTTGAAAACATATATGCCTGATTTTAAAGTGTTAGTTCACCCAAAACTGTAAATTATTTTGTTAATTACTCCCGCTCGTGTCCTTGCAATGGCCTGAGACTTTCATTCATCTTCAGAAGACAAATTAAAATATTTTTGGTGAAATCTGAGATCTCTCTCATCTTCCATAGACAGCAATGATCCCGACTCAAAGTTCAGAAAGGTATACGTCACTGCTCAGTGCTCATGATCATGTGCGCAATATACTGACACTGACGAGAAGATTCTGTTGAATAAAGTCCTTATTTTTATTTATTGTACGCATAAAATAATTCTCATAGCTAATAATATTCCTCTTGAACCACTGAAGGCATATGGTCTGTTTTGAGATTTATTTTGCTGAATCTTGCTGTCTTTGGAGAATGCAGACTTCATCTAAAATATCTTCATTCATTTTCCGAGGACCAACAAAGGTCTCATGGGTTTGGAATTAGCCTACATGAGGATGAGTAAAATCGATAACATGATTTTCAATTTTGGGTGAACTAACTCTTTAAGAACCAGCAAAAAACACCCCAACTGAAAAAAAACCAGCTTAAACCAGCCTAAGCTGGTTGACTAGCCTGGTTTTAGAGTGGTTTTTGCCATTTCTTTGGGCTGGGAATGGGAGATGACCAGCTAAAACCAGCTTGACCAACCTAGGCTGGTCAAGACCGAGGTAAAGGTTTTATCTTCACACATTCTTCTTAATAATATCATTTCAGAAAAGTATTATTTGCAAATACTAAATATGGAAATCATATTAGCAGCCAATGACTATCAAATTACAATATTCACAATCAATTAACTAGTGCTAATGATGTTTTGAAGTTAATATAATGAGATTTCAGACCCAATATTCAAATTAGCACGGTAAACAATATTTAGGGACGGTTAAAATACGTGCGAATATAAAACCAACTTTACCTCAGTCTGGTCAAGCTGGTTTTTGGTGGCCAGCTAAGACCAAAGACTATAATATATAGAGACTTTGCTAAGATTGGAAATGGGCAAAACTCCTCCAAACCCAGCATGGCTGACACCTAAAACCAGACAGTTTAGGTTGGTTTAATTTTTTCGCCAACAATATTTAATTATCATTATCGAAAACAAATGATAGCCTAATTCACAGAATCTTCTATGATAAATGCTGTTTATGTCAGCACAGTTGAGTGATGAGTATGCATTAGCTCTCTTGCGCCTCCCCTCCATATTCCTCCACACTTTTTGGATATTCCTTCCTCCTCCATTCATCCGCACCGCGAACCTCGTCCACCGGCATCATGGTGCTCGATTTAGACCTGTTTCGCACCGACAAAGGCGGCGATCCTGAAATCATTCGGGAAACTCAGAGGAAACGGTTTAAAGATGTGTCTCTGGTGGATAAACTGGTCCAGGCGGACACAGAATGGAGAAAATGTGAGTGAAGGCTAACGCTAATGCTAACGTAACACATGGCAGCCTGTGAATAAAAACAGATTGTGACACTTTTAACCGATTAATTCATCCACATTATGACTTTATGATGGAAATTACAAACTTGCGGTGCCATGTCACGTAATAACTAATATTAAACGTGTCAAAATAAGCAGACACCGCATTACCGGTGTTCTGGAGTAGCATGTAGCATTTATGCTAATGGTTAAACCAGCTGTCATACTACGCTTAATCTTACCCACGTCAGGGAATTAAATTAGTATGTGTTTATTGAGCATAATAGTGCTTGTAGCATGTGTTATTTAGATGCTGTGAGGTACAAGAATGTATTGATTAAATATGTCGCAGCAGCAGCATCATCATCCGGCTGGATCTGATGCAATCTCTGTCAGGAGGAGCTGCTGACTGTCAGCACTGTATTACTGTTAGTACTTTACCATGTTATGTCAAGATGACCGTTTGAAAATGGAATATCGTATTACTTTACACCTGTCTATTATCTTACTACTTTACACCTATCTAAAATCAGATTATTAAGACCTTTTGAATGCTGTGTTGTCACATATGGTACGTGATAACAAAGGAATCAGGGACGCCTTAAAGGGACAGTTCGCCCAAAAAATTAAAATACTTGCCTGACAAGACATTCAAGATCTTTTTCCCCTATTTATTTGTCATTGGTGATTTAATTGTCTGATAAACAAATAAATAATAATAATAATTTGAGTATCCCATCTGGGGATACTCATCCCGAGGCTTTTAGAGATTATGCAGCCCCACTGATGTGATCCAAGACCTGTAAAGAGATGATGCCAAGGTATCCACAATCCTGGACCAGGCCAAATCCTGAGCTGATGCTGTGGTGGTTATGGAGGAGCGGGGAACATGAGACTATTCCTGAAAGACCACAGTGACAGGGTCACTGCATTGATCCCGTGGGCCAGCATGATCACCCACCGGTGACTCACACCTGCAGTTCTCCACGATGGACGTCTAGTGTTCTCCATCCTCCGGCGCCTAGACTGCAGCTCTGCGCAAGAAGTTTGGCCAGAGAAGAAATGGTCGTGCCCAGCTGAGCCTTGTTTCTCTCTCGTTTTTTTTCCCCTTCACTTTCGTCAATTGGTGAACATTTGTTCCTCGCCACTGTTGCCATTGGCTTGCTTGGTTTGGGTCTTGTAGAGCTGCACATCAATTGATTTGCTCTTTAGTTTTTGCACTTCCAGCAGTGAAACTGACTAAAACTGACCACACTGAACTGAACTTAAGCCCGGCTCACACTGTGCGATTTTTAAAAATCCTGAACGATTATGGCATCTCCGACTGCTTGAACATGGCTCACATGTCACACTGTATGATCTCGGCTATCATAAAGTGAGACTGAACAGTAATGAAAATGCGACAAACACGGAAGAAAACGCCGCCTGAGTTTGACGTCATCCACCTGTGACACTTTCACTATCCCGCAATCTGAAATGATTCCTCACAGCAAATGTAAACAAACTGTTGCGGTAATCTTGCACACAGCACGCCTCAATAATAAAACCAGGAAGAAGAAAACATCTGAATTGTCGCATGGATTGTGTCATTAAATTTGGTGCTTCTATTGGTTCTTGGATTGACGCTCATCGCAGCTGTTGTCACACTGCAGGAAAGTGTCTGAAATCTTTGGACATTGCCAGGACTTCCTCGGAGAGAAAATCTGATCGCAGCGGGCATCAAGTGGCTGTCTGTGGACACGTCAAACTAACAATAAAAGACCACAGATTTTAGCCTAGGATTTCAGGAACCTTTTAGGATTTCCCAATTTTGTCTCAGATGACAAAATCATGGTGGAAATCTCACAGTGTGAGCGAGGCTTAAACTGAACTTCAGCACTGAAAACTGATCTGACAAGGTTTCAATTTGCTAGAACTTCTATGTTAAGCTGCTTTGACAGTTGACACAATCAACATTGTAAAATCGCTATAGAAATAAACATGAATGGAATTGGATTTTATAATTATATATTTAAAAAAAGATAAATAAATTCAGTCCATTTCAGTTTATGTCATTACAAACTGTCTTGAACACCGTCATATTTTCTACATGTGTGGATTAAATTAGTAATGTTAATAATGTTCTGTTTCTTACACACTTCGCCAAGACGTTAGTGTATGTAGTGTATTGGTACATATCATGGATGTTATTTGCCTTTGGATTTTGAAAGTGCTGGCTCTTGACTTGCAGTTTATGATTGATAAAAGACAATTAATTTAAATTCAATTAAAAAAAAAAATCTTTTACTAAAGAAAAAATGTCACAAAGAATACCTTAAGAAAAACACATGAAAATTCCCAGTTTTCTATAGTTATGATTTATCATTTGATTAAATAATTAAATAATATAATTTTAATGTCAGTGTAAATCTTCTTCCTGGTCTTGTTTTTCATCTCTCAAAAATAACACTGTCTTGGTAACACACAATTGGATTTTATGATTTAAGTGTAATGTATATCTAAAATGACGAACTTGTCACAGCTTGTAGCATAATTTCACATCTCTCTGAAACATCAAAGCACTACACATTTTGATAGATCTATCATCTCTCCTGGTGTTATCAAAACATCGCCATTAATCATGCCAGACCTCTTGCCAGTTAATCAGTGAATATTTTTTTGCCTCTAGGTCGATTCACAGCCGATAACCTTAACAAGGCCAAGAATCTCTGCAGCAAATCCATCGGTGAAAAGATGAAGGCATGTAAAGCTGCTGTAATATTTATTTGATCTGTTGACATTAAGTTTTGCTATTAAGCCTGCTATTAAGATGTTTTTTTCTTCCTGTGTTTTTGCAGAAGAAAGAACCAGTTGGGGATGATGACGCTCTCCCAGAAGAGGCTCAGAATCTGGAAGCCCTTACTGCAGAAACGTTATCGGTACGATATATACACACAATTACTATATATATATATATATATATATATATATATATATATTGCATTTTATAGAAAATATTAATTTCAAAGAGAGATCTGTGAAGGGTGTAGTCATTTATGATGGACACCTCACTCACACAGCCAAATGAGTTATTGCAAACTACTGATTTAATTTAGCAAGGGCGTATTGAAAATCAAAAATAACTATGAGTACATTTACAAATATAGCTAACATTTAAAGGTGACCTATTGTGCCCATTTTTACAATTTGTAAGAAGTCTCTGATGTCCCTAGAGAGTGTGTATGACGTTTTATCTCAAATACCCCACATAATAATTTAACTATGTTGGTAACTCTGGAAGGCTTATACCTCACTTCGACTTTGATCCTAATTGTGCAGTTTTGGTGACTGTCGCTTTAAATTCAAATGAGATTGTGCTCTTTTTAAAAGGGGCGGGGCTACAAGTGTATATCTGGCAGATTTGGGAACAAGACTAACATCCTATGCTAATGAGGAAGAGGCAGGGCTATGCCTAATGGGCAGGGCTTTCCCCCTCTGATGACATGTACAAAAGGGAGAATGTCAATCAAAGTGTTTCTGCAGACTTAGAAGCTGGTTATATTCACACACTATTGTCACACAACTGTGTTTAAACACAGTATAAAGGTGATTTTTGTGTAATAGGTCTCTTTTAAAGAATTTCTGATAAAATTAATGCAGTGATGTTTTTCAGTTTGTCAGAGTGTCCTGAAATTAAAATGTATCACAGGTTTCACAAATATATTATGCAGCACAATTGTTGTCAGCGTTAATCAGCATATTGGTGTGATTTTTGTGAAGAAAAAAGGGTAATGGTTTGCAGTAAAACTGTTAAATGTGTATATTGTAGGAAATGCAGCTTTGGTGAGCATGAAATAATTCTTTTAAAGACAAAAAATGATCTGTTGTGTTAAGATATAATATTAAACCTATTAAACAATGATCCTTCCTCTTTTTCCTGTCCCTGGCAGCCACTCACTGTGACTCAGATAAAGAAGGTGCGGGTCCTGGTGGACGAGGCTGTGCAGAAGACAGACAGTGACCGGCTGAAGCTGGAGGCAGAGCGCTTTGAGTACCTGCGAGAGATCGGCAACCTCCTGCATCCCTCTGTGCCCATCAGCAATGATGAGGTGAGTTTCAGTCACAGTCACAACTTTCACAAACACAGTGGAGTCTTGCAAATCAGCAATTTAATTTAAGTTATTTAGCCTTGTTTAGCAGTTAGACATGTTTATTGTTTCAAAACATTTGAAATGTTACTTTAAAGAGAGACAATATACAGGATAAAAATATAAATGATACTGTGCAAAATACAATGACATACTCAAACCAGCTTGACCAGACTGAGGTAAAGTTGGTTTTATATTCACACGTTGGTTCATTTTAATGGTCCCTATATTGTTTACCATGCTAATTTGACCATTGGGACTGAAATCTTATTTAGGTATGACTTCAAAACAACATTAGCACTATTAAATTGACTGTGAACAATGTTGTACCTAGATAGTCATTGGCTGCTAATATAATTTTCCTATATTTAGATTTTGCTAATAATATTTATCTGAAAGTATATTCCCTACTGAAAAATCCAGCTTAAACCGGTAGCTGGTTCAAGAAAAGAAAATCATTTTATTTTTGGCATGCTGATTTATGTGAAATCATGAATGTATATCTATACAGTCACCTTGCAATTTTGAAATTATAGATATTTTTGCTTTAAGCAGGCTATTCAGTTCATAAGTTTTAAATTAAAAGCAGTAGTTCACTGTATAAAAATTTAACATTTTGAAATATTTATCGGCTGTAGTATATCAGTTATCAGCCCCCAAATCTTAAGAGTTATCGGTTATTGATATCGGCTAAGAAAATCCATATCGGTGCATTTTACGGATAAAAAATGTAGCCTTTTGAGTTCTTCAAATAAAGAAACAGGTTTCCAATCCTTTATTTCCAGCATTTGCGATTTAATCAACAGCTCAGAAAGGTATATTCTGGTGCAGTCCAGTACATGCTGGTCATACAGGTATGGCACTGGGTTATGGAACAAACCCTAATGTGGTGTTTTCTTTCCAAGGACGCTGATAATAAAGTGGAGCGCACCTGGGGTGACTGCACGGTGCAGAAGAAGTACTCTCATGTGGACCTGGTCGTCATGGTTGATGGATACGAGGGGGAAAAAGGAGCCATCGTTGCCGGAAGCAGAGGATACTTTCTCAAGGTGTGTTGCCCATTAACTAGCAATTACTTCTTCTTTTTTTTTGGGGGGGGTGTTGTCATACTGTGCATGTGGTTGAGTTATAAAAAAGTGTGCTGTTTCTGAGCAAATTACATCTGAATGTCTGAAATCTGAACATTAGGACATCATTTGGCCTTGTATAATATTCACAACCATTCTGATTCTTGTTCTTCCAAAAAAACAAACTAACACTAAACATTATTTATTTAATGTTATTGCTCATGTGTTTTTTTTCAGGGGCCTTTAGTGTTCTTGGAGCAAGCTTTAATTAACTATGCGCTGCGGATCCTGTACAGCAAGAACTACAACCTCCTGTACACACCCTTCTTCATGAGGAAAGAGGTCATGCAGGAGGTCGCTCAGCTCAGCCAGTTTGACGAGGAGCTCTACAAGGTGTGTCACATGTCATCTGTCTCTCTTTTTAATCAGACACCATTACCGAGGTAGAATAAGTGAATTCTAATAAAAAAAAAACAAATAAAACATTATGTAGATATTTTATTTCATTAATGTTATTGTTAAATGTGCAAAGTGATTATATCACTGTATATTAAAAATTTATTTTTATTTTCATCCTTTTCAACTTAAATTTTTAAACTAAATTTTAGATATATGGATGTAAAATGATTGAACGTGGGTTAAAAATCTAATTGTAAAAAGTCATGCACCCTCAAATGTTTCTTCTAAGTAGCGTCTTTCTGTTCACAGTTTACTGTGTATTTTTATGTATTAATATGAAAATGATCACTCCATTATCACTCACATTTCTTTCCCGGTTTTTCAGAAGATGCTTTAAAACGGAATTTATATTTTACTTCTTATCCACAGTAAAACAGATCCAAAATATTGCTGGCAAACGATCCAATAATTGCAGCATTTATGGGTTATTCTTGGTCTTCTGATTTAAAAAAAAATACTTTTGGACTATAAAGAATAGTACATGAATGGTCACCTCATTGTACCCTCTGTGTTTTTGCAAATAACTC
>CAIGQQ010005601.1:0-10516 GCA_903798035.1 Danio albolineatus
TTTTTTTTGTAACAAAATACTGTTGAAAAACAAACAGAACTAAACTCCATTGTGGAGATGATTCGAGCATGTTGAAAATTCTTTTTCAATCAAGTTCTCTTACATTTAAGAGATGTAAACTTTGCCTGACAAATGTGGCAGCATGTGGAGCAAACACAACTAATTTATACAAAGCGCACAAGAATGAAGCTGCCAAAATGGGCAATGCAGTAAAAAAATATCGACCGCAGAAGTCAGACGAACAGGTGCAGCCATCAATTAGTGATGCACAAAACATAGGAGGGACAATGTGAAGAGGAACAAATGCACTGATGCAGTAACCAAGAATCTCTGCGAAAAAAATAGTGTCTTTCAGTACTTTTTTTTTTTCTTTCGGAGACCTCGTAACCACACCCGACAGCTATAATGAATTGTCCGGACGTACGTATTTCTCCAAAACAGCTATTCTACGAGCCTACAAACGTATCCGTGGTGAGCTGCAACAGCCCAATTCCACCACAGTCGAGTATTTTTCACTTACAACAGATGTGGTCGAGTAGCCTACAAAAATGGCACTTTACATGTCGCTAACTTTCCATTTCATTGACACGGGATGGACACTGGCGTCAAAATGCCTTTAAACTGAACCTAGCTGTGCCCAACACAATTGAGAAGATGGAGAAAGCCCGCACGGACCGTGCCCTTTCTGCTGTGAACTATTAAATTCTTATTTTCCCCAGAGCGGAACACATTTTCACCGCACAGTTGGACAGGCACAAACAAAAATATAATTCATACATTTTTCTTGGAAAAAAATATCTTTTTGAAACAAATTTCGTTAGGTATAATTTTTATCTTAATTGTGAGGTAGTTTTGGTTGGTCAGTTAATTACTAGATAAAAAAGAATAATAAATAACCTTTGCGGTGATGCACTTTAAAACAAGCGCTCTATATGCTTCCGCGCCAAAACACAAGTTGCCGTGAGATTGTGTTGGTTTGGTAGGCCTAAATAAAATAGCCTAAATAAAATTAAAGTTAAATATTCATAGTTTCAGAGAAGCCCATATTAAAGTCGGGACATCTGGTGAACGCCCATCCCTCTCTGTGCAGCCAGATTAACAGTGTGAGCAAAGCATCTTATATGCGGTAAAAATAAACCGGCCGCTTCGACAGCATTGGCAATGTTTCGTTGTCTGTTGTCACGGGAACTTTTGATATGCTGATCTTCCAATCTATCACAGCCTCTTTATGTATTCTGTGTGTACTTTACGTATCATCTGTATGTTGGTTGTGTTGCCTGTCACTAAAGCACTTACGGCATATTGTGTGGGTCTCGTCGATCCCGCAATTGCCATCCTTTATCTCCACTGGGTAGCTGAAATGTTGCTATACTGCTGACTTATATGAAGAGGGAGGGTCTGCAATCTCTGGGTTAGTTGCCCTGTTTCCTCACGTTCTTCTTCAACTAGCTCAACTTTTGCAGGAAGGCGTTACATGATTGAAAAGTTAGTCACGGGTGTGTCGCGATTCTTCCTTATCACATCGCGACACAGGATCGTGGATCTTAGTGTCGCGATTTCGGTTTCATATCGCGTATCGTTACAGCCCTAGAAATAAGTTATTAAAACTATTGTTTAAAAATGCAGAAATCTCGTTAAACATCTTTTGGGAAACATCTAAATATAAATGTAAACTGGGAATAATTCTGACTTCAGCTGTAGATCAGAGCAATGCATGCATATTTCCCTGCAGAGGTGCACAGACCTTTACAGTGGACGGCGATGACTCCGTCTGCGTTCTCACAGATGTGCAGGAACCGGCTGACGATGCTGTCGTTCGGTGTACTTCCGTCCACAAAGAACAGGTCGTGGTGTTTGAAGCCCACGTCTGTAAAACGCTTGGAGTCGTACATTTTCTTATTCAGACGGATGATGGTGGTGACGTTGTGCTTCCTAAAGTATGGGAAATACGCTTCAGGAGCGTGGAGAGGGTATCCTGATAGGGAAAAATATAAACAAATAAATAAATAAATAAATAAATAATTGCATATAGAGTGCTCAGCATAAAGGAGTTCATAAATAGACGCGAGCTCATAAACTCCTCCAGAAACTGAACCTGGATGATGGAAGCTTTCAGCGGTGCTTCTGACTGAGCCAAGCCCAGTTTGATAAACTGTTGTCGGTGTCGACAGGAGGATTTTCCCCTGGGACACCATCAACAGGCGCTACATCATAATCACACCCCCACAAAAGCAAGCTCTTGATTGGTTAACGCGGCACGAATGTCAGCTCAAGTTCCGATTTTCGAACTGGTCACGCCATTCGGTTCATGCCATTTGCACAATTTGCGCTGCAGGATGCCTATTCGCGCCTTTGCATTGACTTAACATGTAAATCACTTGCGCTTGACGTGTATTCCGCGTCTGGTGTGAACGCAGCATCACAGATCTCCTTTTATATTAAGCCCCAGTCAGATCACACAATTTTTATTGTTGGTTACGAAAGTCACTATGTCGGACTATGCGATTTGGTCACTGTAATATCTTGACTAGTCGTGGGCATAAATTTCATTTAACAGTAGGGAAGGGGGGGGGGACAATAAATATAAAATTTCTCACGAGCAATTTTTTGAAGAGGACACAAATAATACAGTCAAATTGTACTTATAACTGTGGGGACATATATGTCCCCACATTTGGGGGACAACCCTTGGATGGGAGGGGACATGTCCCCCCTGTCACCTCCGGGATTTATGCCCCTGGTCGTGGGTAACAAATGTGCCAGACTGCATGTTCCTTCGCAATCAGTCATCCTGTGACGTCTAAGACGAGCGTTATTTCCCAAAGCAGTCACGAGTGTTTCTATATATTCATCGATTCATTAATTTTCTTTTTTGCTTGGGACGTACTCACACTACACCATCCGAACTGTGCCCAGGCCCGTTTCCTGGATCATTTGAGAAGTGTGAGTGCTCTGAGTTGGCCGGCACAGGCCACAATGTAATGTGAGTGCGGGCCGTCGGGGAGACGGGAGGGGGGACAAGCGTGCTTCGGCCTGGTTTAGGGCAATCGTACATTGTGTGAGTACACCCTTAGTCCCTTTACTACTCTGGGGTCGCCACAGCAGAATGAACCGGCTTATCCAGCATGTTTTCCACAGCAGACGCCCTAATAGCTGCAACCAAACACTGAGAAACACCCATACACTCTTGCACATACACACACATATGGTCAATTTAGCTTATTCAATTCACCTATAGCGCAAGCGAACCAGCGACCTTCTTGCTGTGAGGCAATCATGCTACCCACTGCGCCACTGTAACACCAGTGTTAGAAACAACAACAACAACAACAAAAATGTCATACACACCATTCTCAATTTTGCTCTTGGGATGAGGACTGCTGAAAGCCAGGAACTTCCCTGGAAGGATCCAGTTGAAATCTCCATTTTCTGCCCTCTGGGAACAACATTAAAATAAAAAACGCATCAGGTCTGTTAATAGGAGATCCGGCTGTTTCAATGTTCTCTTCAATAACAGCAGACACTCACTTCATAATGTTCATATTCCTCCACATTAAACTGTGTGAAATCCAACCAGCCAAACTGCAGAGCCTAAATAAAAGACATTTGTAGATTAAATCACTACATCAGAGTCCTATTATGGAAAAATCACATCTATAATGCCGTGTTCAGACTGCACGACTTTCTAAGCAGTCGTGTCACAGATGTGTTCACACTGCATGACTATCTGGGCTAGTGTTCTGTATCTGCTGTGTTTACACTGCAAGATGGATCGGCGACAGGGAGTTTCACACTGCATGACTTCAAAATAGGAAGAATCGCCGACAACTTTGTCCAAACTACGTCTCACACCCAGAAACATGTAGTATTCTTTAGTTATTAACTACATAACGAGAAAGAAGCCTTTAATGGGGTAGGAAATATCCATATTTGCTCACCTGGCTTTGAAGGGAATTAGCAGTTTCTTCTCAACTGTTTTATTGTTTGACCGGGTTGGGATATTGCTCACATGACACGTCAGACACACACGGGGCTCCTGCCAAATTTACACTCATTTTCCCTCCATTTCTTGTGTCTGAATAAACTGAAGATGAGCTTTTAACTTCTCCTCAACCTCCGTTGGCCTGCAGAGACCCACACTAGTGAATGCTGCTCTCTGATTGGCTGTAGGCGATCGCTGATGTTATTTTCAGCCAAAACTCATTTCACACGACATGATTTGAGTCGCCGACAGCTCCAGATATTAAGCACGCCAAATATCTCCCGGGATTCTCTCAGATCGAGTCTTTGATAGTTCATATTGTGCGATTGTCACTCGCTTGAACGAGCACCGATTCACCTGTGATTTCAGGCATTTGTCTGCGATTTCTCAAAACCTGTCGGCGAGTCAAAAATCGGGGCTAAAATCATGCAGTCTGAACTCGGCATAAGGGGTTTACATGATTATCTCAATCCCGTAATGGTCAACATGAATTAATTGTATTGGTTATAATCAGACTTGATGAATTAAGCACTTTGATTGACATTCTCCCTTTGTACGTGTCATCAGGGGGAAAGCCCCGCCCACTATTGCCCATCTCTCCCTCATTAGCATAACCAGCAGCCCTGAGTGAGAAGCAGCCGTCTGTCCATTAGCCATTAGAGTGTTTGAGCTGCTGAAGATAATGTCAGCATAGACTAAGAGGATTATAGATGTGGAGTTTTAGATGAACAGCGACAGGAGTCTCCATAAACTGAAGCACACACTGACACTGAGGCACAGCTGACCAGCACTGAGAAAACTAATCCTGTAGCTATAGTGATAGACAGGCATTTGTAGCTCCACCCTCTTTTGAAAAGATCATTTGCATTTAAAGCGACGGTCAGTTTCAGAGGGCTAGAAAACATTATCTGTGTGGTGTTTTGAGCTCAAACTGAAACACACACACACGAGGAGACACCAGAGACGCATTTTAAATCTTGCATAAAGGGGTATAACTTCAATGCATCTTCTCTGACGACATTTACATCATCAACTATGTTATTTTCCAGTATATAACAACTGAATTGCTTTAAAAGCAAGCTGTCTTTGAATAATAATGATCTTCAGACAGATTCAGGGTTACCTTATGAACGGCCCGCAGACAGTCCAGAATATTCAGATTGTACATACAAGCCCCAAACGATGCATCTCTGTTAAAAACAATGAAAAATTCATAAATCTACACATTCCCCACAGAATATGAGGTTTACTATTGTATGCTTTCTCCAAAATCTACATGCATTTCTGATGATTTCATGCACTGTCTTGAATAATGAAGGAGATGCATTTTAATTACCTAAAAGGAAGATACGGTGCATTTTGAGAGACCAGAAGGCTGTATGCTTCTTCAGGGGATTTCTGTAGATGCATTACCTACAAAAACAAACAAGAGAGACCATCACATCTACATTTTTTTCTTGTGTGCATTTATTTTCTCTTCCCACATATTAAATTGTTTTACTTTGGAGCGAATAATTATTGACCTCCACCACATTAAAAGATGACTAAAACTCCATCCAAGGAGCACAGTTTGATCTCAAGTTTCAGCTTTATGTACAGGCATACAGAGAACTGACATTACGTCACTCTCAGACTCGGGTGTATAACACAAAACGTCTAAAAATAGTATAAAACATACACAAATAAGGGCACATAGAAGGTAGAGTGCAATTAATTGCCATCTGAAATATTTATACTTTGCCATTATTCTTCTAACCACTAGGTTTTACACATTTGACATTTAAAAACAAAAATTAAAAAAATATATGCTTTATTACATAGTATAGCTCAGAATAAGTGTGTTTCTATTGATGATGAATATGTCGACATTTAATTTTAACTTTTATTTCTAAAACTGAACATATATTTGGTAATTATTATTAGAACTGATGCTGGTGAAGAAAAGAAAAAAAGACATCATGTTCTAGTAAGCGAGTAAGTAAATAAATGAAATATAAGGGCAGCACGATATTGGAAAAACTCTGACATTGCGATATTTTGTTTTGCCGTATATTGTATATTGCAATATGAATACAATTTTACCAGATGATTTGAATAACTCTGTTTGGAAAAATGTCATTTATTTAGATCGACTGGGATGATCAGGTTTACCCGCACAGTTCATCAGCATAAAACATAATATATTACAAGCAAAACTAAATAAATAAAATAATGAATACTGTTTGACTCTCCTGAAAACCATAATGCACTGTTTATTTAAGTACAGAAATTTGAACAATCAAATGTAAAATAACATGGTCATCATTGTATAAATGAATAACAAGTAATAATATCTTTATATTTAATCGTTACTAACTCTAATTCTCTAAGACAATGCAGATACACACATTGCTCGATATCAATGCTCAAATGATATACTGTTCAGCCCTATATATAAACATTTAAATATATTTTATATATAAATTAAATAATAATTTAAAAATGCACATTAAAAATATTATATTTATATGAATATTATATTTATTTTGGACGTTAATAATTTTTGTGTTTTATGGACGGGAGTGGTAGTAAAATATGAATTCCTCAAAACAAATGGTGTTTATCACTGATTGTAATTAACAAAGGGGAAAAAACTCCTTTGCATTAACCATATGGAAAATAATAATAATAATTAATTAATTATTTTATGACATTGACCTTTTTATCCACTCTGAACTTACGAGTAACTTTTTTTTATTGATGCACAAGGGTTAAGATGGGTTAAACCCATTTAAAACATTCAAATTAACATTTTATTTAACATACAAGTTATATAGCTATACATATGAAATAACTTTGCTGCATGCACATACATGTTAAACCACTGGAAAAGTACAGGTTATGTTTACAAGTTTTGCAAACACAAAGACAAACTTACAGCATAAGAGCCGATCAAATACGCTGCATTGGCCTGTTTCTTTCTGTCACCGTAGGTGTAAAACACAATCTTCTTCTTTGCATGAGCACATGACTGTTGGATGAGAAGAGGATATTAAACAATTCATTACTATTAATCAACTGAATCTTACAAAGACTTTATTTAGCAGGAATGCCCCAATGCACACGTCGTTATAATGAAGCATCGTTACCTTCAGCTTCTTCTTGAGTTTGCAGCAGAAGCGATACAGCATGGCCAGGTTAAGCGGTCCAAAGTCCGCATAGAAGCTGTTCAAATATAAAAAAATCAAAGCGGTCAATGATTAAGGTCTAGTACAGTCCATGGGGAAACCAGAGAAGCTGGTTACTAGTTTATAAGGGGGTAAATACTTTTCTTTTTTTCTTTTATTATTATTTTTTTATTATTATAGTAGCAATGCATACAAAACAATGATTTCACTTAAAAGTGTACATTTCCTTTGCTAAACATTTTATTTATTTATTTATTTATTTTTACAAACTATAAAAAGTAACACAACACAATGAAAAAAACATTTCATTAAATAAAATAAAATATATGAAAATAACAGTAACAATAACATGGTAACAAATAATATCAACACTAAATATACACTGGTCAGATAGGGGTGAATCTTTATTTAATTTTGGCTGCCACTTGTCCTGCGACAAGGACGTAAGAAGCGTCAAGGGTCCATCAAAGGCACACACGCGTTGTGTCAAACCATGATTACTCTTCAGACTATAATTGTACAACCAAAATCTATATTTGTTGCATCCCTAATTGTTACGCAGTTTAAAACACAACATATGAATGTATCTGAATTAGGGCTGTGCAATTAATCGCAAATCGCAAAAAAAAACCCCAAAAAAACGCGGTTTAAGCACATGCAATTTCTAAATCGCGTAAGGCTGCAATTTTATCTATTAGTTTATTTTGATTTTTGTTCACGTGCGCATGATTTTAATATGTTAACCAATCAGAGCTGACGCAGCACAGCGGGCAATTACAGCTAAGCTGAGTGGGAGAAAGATGTTAACCAATCAGAGCTCACTCCGCACACGACAAAGTTGAGCGGGAGAAGCGAATAGGTGGTTTTGATTTACATTCGTTTTTATTTATTGTTCTGACTGGAATTAAGGTTAGTTATTCTTTTTTTTTTTTCATTATGTCTGTTTTTAAGATAATTTATTAGTTTTGTTTATTAAGCAGTTAGTACTACTGTGTACAGTATGTTTTTAACCAGAGTTGAGGTTAGTTAATCTTAATTTATTTTATTTTGTCTGTTTTAAACACAATTTTACTACAGGTTTATTTATTAAACTTAATATTATGATATTTTATTGTGAAATGTTTTGTTGTGCACTCCTTGTGCACTGAATACATGTAGAATGTGTGTGTGTAGCGCGCTTAAAAAAATCAAAAACAGCTGCCAAAATCGCAAATAAAATCGCAATGGCAATATTCGTTCCAAAAATCGCAATATGATTATTTTGTCCATATTGCACAGCCCTAGTCTGAATGTAGAAGAAATCTACTTAAGCAATGCACTGATTTTGTTGTGCTTCGAAATACAACATTTGAATGTGTTTGTAAATAAAAAATAAAAAAAGCCACTTTGTACACTGCAGTGATGTGTAGTTTCAAACACAACATATTAACATTTTAATGTAAAAAAAAAGCGAACATAGGTGTCTTGAGGAGCAAAAATAAAGCATATGGGCTCTTATATGCTGTTGTGTCATCACTAGGCCCACACAGAATCTGCGTGTGCAGAATTCCGGAGATTTTTTAGCCCATCATTGATTGTGGTTTATTTACTTGTGTGAATTTATATTTATTCAGTTTAATTAATTTCAGTAATATTATTAACTAATATGAAAATATCCATGATTTATTTACAATACAGTTCGTAAAGTCATATTTTGCTGTCTTTTAGTAGATATTTTATATGAGAGACTTGCTTTGTTTACCAAATAAGTCGATCTAATTGGATTTGCATTGTAAACATTAAATAAAAGTTACTTTTTATTTCAAAAATTAAGGTTTTAGTTATGATACTCCCAAAATCATTCTGCATAAATCCGCAGATTTTTAACAAATATTCCACAGAAATAGCAAAAAATGTCCGCAGATTCCATCTGGCCCTGGTCATCACTTATATTGCAAGTCATATCTCTCCAGCCCATCATTTGGGATGCTCTTCATGAACTGGCCCCCATGATGAACTAACTGAACAGCCCTGATGTAAAGTCACCTAGAGAGCATTTTCACAAATCTTTGACTCTTACTTCTCATATGAAAGCTCTTCATCGATGCAGAAACAGTGTCTGTCAGGAGTGCTCCTCACTTTCTGATGAAGGAGAGCAAAATACAGCTGATCTGAAACACACAGCACGGGAAAATGATGAGGGTGTAGACCGCAGACTGTGAGAGAGATGTAAACACGGACGGCTGCATCTATTGGTCCAGCAGATTTGAATCCGCGTCCCGGAAGTGAGTACACAGCAGACAAACCCACCAAATTCACAAACATGAGGAGGATTTTGACGAAAACAAAGAAACGCGAGAGAAATGCTCACCTTTAATAAACTCGATGCAGTTTGGCTGAAGGTCTAGCGTGACGCCGTTTTGATTCATTATTAACGTAAATCTCGCGTTCACTAAAAACTAAAAGCAGTATTCTAAACCGGGAAAACTAAACACACTGCAGATTATATGTAATAATTCAATATTTGTTTAAAAAGACGTAAAATAATAAGAAAATAATCCAGCAGTGTGCGCTCTGCGTCTCTCTCCGCCGTTTCTCAAGTCTGACTAAAGTTCAGCAGTTTAAAAGCCAACGCCACGCAGCACCTGATTGGCTCACACAGCCCCCACTGACATGTCAATCACGCCAAGCCCCGCCCTTCAGTACTTAAAAGCGGTTTTAAACCAAAGCGACGCAGCACCTGATTGGCTCACAAAGCCGCCACTGACGTGTCAATCACACCAAGCCTCGCCCTTCAAGATTTAAATCCAACAGTAGGGAGCTTCGCTTATAATTGGCACGATGCCCAAGCCGTTGCTAGGAGCGAAGCGCAGATCATCCAATAGAATACCAGCTCGCTCAGACCGAACACTTTGATCCTCTATTAGTAATTTGCATCATCCAATAGAATACCAGCTCGCTCAGACCGAACACTTTGATCTTCTATTAGTAATTTACATAAACTCAACGGAACCAATAGAGCAAAAGCAGCAATTAAATCAGATCCAATATAAATACAAGTTCCTCTTAGCAAAACAGAAATAAAAACAATAATTAAAGATGGTGTTAATAGATTATGGAAAGATAAATGGGATAAAGATGTCAAAGGCAGACATTTAATTGAAATTCAAAAGGAGGTAGTAGTCAAAAAGAACAGTATACTAACACGGCAGGAGGAAACATGGTTTACCAGAATAAGAATAGAACATACAGGGTTAAATAGTGGCTTACGCATTATAGGGAAACATCAAAATGGAAAGTGTTCATATTGCAAAGAACCATAATCTGTGAAACACGTTATATTGTCTTGTAGAGAATATACAGAAGAAAGAGAACATTTAAAGAAAGC
>CAIGQQ010005629.1:0-11840 GCA_903798035.1 Danio albolineatus
GCGGAGGACTGACATGCAGCTGTTTATCCGTCTTTATCTGCGCACATGTAATTTATAATATTATAATATATATTTTTTTTTTTTAAATAAAATAAATTGAATTAAAATAATTGTTTTTGTATGAATAAAAATCATAAAATAATACAATTATGACTTTTAAAATGTAATAATAGTCATTATATCATAAGAACTTCAATATTATACAAACATATTCATATCTATATTTATATATATTACCTGTGCGAGTGGAGAGACGGATGTGGCTGTAGACACTGAAGTGATTGTCTTCACCCCTTGATTGGCTCCTCCTACTGCTCTGTGTCTCTGACTGTGATTGGCTGCTGCAGCTGGTGTGGGCGGAGCACTGACAGGCAGCTGTTTAACAGCGCTGCTCTGCACAGTCAGGCTGCAGACGCTGTTGCCCTGAGAGGAGCTTTTCTGCACCGCGGGGGCGCTGTAACCCCCTGCAACGAACCCCGGGTGGAAGCCTGCACTCTTAGAGGTGGTGTGCTGGTGCATGCTGGGTAATGCAGTGGGCCTGGAGACCGACGAGGCGGTGGGCGTGAGCTTAATGATGTTTGAACTGGGGTTATGCGGGGATTTAGTGATGGTGGCCTGCATGGGCGTGATGAAGCCCGGTTTGGGCGACTCGTGGTTTTTGGTGACGTGGAAAGGCGCGGTGGGTTTAACGTTAATAACGGAGGAAGCGTTCGGAAGAGCGCGCGGCTGCGGCGATGCACTATTGCTGGATTTAATGAGACCTGCAGGAAGAGCGACTACAGTTTTATTTGTGATCTTTTGAGGAGCATGAAGGGGCGAGGCTGTCGGGGGTGGGCGGGGCTTTGCTGGAGACACGCCCATTTTGGTGGGTTGGGCTATCGTTGGTCGCTGGACGGGAATAACTGAAGGCCTCTGCACTTGTGACAGGACGCTGACGCCTTTAATAGATGGAGATGAGGAGGAGAGGATGCTGGGAGACTGAGGCGGCGGGGGGGTGCTCGTGCATTTCTTGGCCTGCGGTGGAGGTGCAGGTTTGGGAGGGTCGCTGGACGGCAGGCTGTCGGACTGCACCAGGTCTTTGGCGGCGCTGCTGAGCATGGCCAGCGCGTGAGAGATGGAGTCCAGAGATGGAGCAATCAGATCGTCGTCCAGAGAGTCCGACAGGCAGATGGGCTCCGGCGGGGATGGCGGAAGCCGCGGGACGGCAGGGGTGGAGGGGGTCTGCAGGGGGGCATCCACTGAGACGGGCGGCCGCTGGAGCACACCGCTGTCCTGAGGCTTGGGTTTGGCTTTCGGAGTAGGTAACACCCGTTTCTTTACCCTGAAGAATAGAAAAAAGCCTTTCAGTGCGTCAAGCAAGTGATAAATATTATAATTTAAAGTTCTAGTTCAGTAAGTTATTTATACAGCGCTCAAAGACGCTTTACAAACACTAGGAGAACAACACAGATGATAACCAGACTAAGGCCGTTTTTGTTTTGAGAGTAGGGCTGTCACGATAATGGAATTCGGTACCAATCGATATTGAAATTTACAAACGTCCATTTACTCCCAGACATTCAAGAGCTGATTGGCTGTTGTGTTCACATGCTCATCAGAGATCAAAAGGTCATCAGTACAGAACTCACCACTGTTTACTGAGTGCACTACGATGGAAACACTTTTACCGAGCAAATTCCAGTATGTGCATTAATAAAAGGTCATGTGATTTTGTTATGAGAGATCATGAGGTGATAAAAATGTGTGTGAACGGACAAACCGGCAGGCTGAACACATTGTAAAATATCTGAAACGTTGTGTTGGTCAATCTAGAATGCCGTAACCGGTTCAGTATTAGTATATTATTAATGAACTCCAGATTTGTCAAGAGCGTCTGTGCTCCGCGTCTCACGCCTTCAAACACCACCGCACATTCACTGCGTGTCGGCATTGTCTTCTGAGGTACAAGTCATTTATTAAAGAGCCTCTATTACGGGATTTTGAAAATAAGCTTGTATTCAGTGTGTAACACAGCTCTAAGTGAAGTGAAATGTCCAGCTAAGGCTTAAATCTGAAAGTGCACAGTGTTTAAAACTATTGATTCATCTATAAAAGAGTCGACTCAGTGCTTCAAATGAATCGTGTTCGTAACGAGTCTTTAACCGTTTCGGAGTGATGTGGATACGAAACGTAAGCCCCGCCCATTTGTGCACACACAAACCCGGGAAGATTTGAAACCCCCGACCCCGCTCACAAACACAGCAGCAAGCAAAAGAACCAGTGTTGCCAGATTGGGCAGTTTTGAATTTGATCGTGCAGGTAAAAACCTTCTGGATAGGTTTTGGGCTGGAATCAGTCAGCTACATCTGGCAACACTGAAAAGAGCACTGTGGCAGACGCCGGTTGAATCATATTGCGAAGACGCTGTGCTCAGCTGGATATTATTAGAAGTGTGCAGATGAACCAGAGATGAGACTGTGAAGAGTCAGTGTTTGAGGTTTATTTCTGCAGAAATGCCTCAGCATTATAGCCCAGCCTTGTGCTGTGTTCCCTCTGAGGAGTCCTTCCGAAATCTACACGCTTACAACGGAGGATTCATCGACCGTTTGTTAAATGAAGAATCAGAAAAGATGTATGCAGGGGCGGACTAGCCATAGGGAGCACCGGGACATGAATCTGGCCTGCACCCTCTATCCAACCCCTCCTTCTTCCTCCATATCACAATTGTCAGTAAGTGCAATTTAAATGGTCGCCTCATTGTTTTCTCTAGCTTGTAAATGATGCATTTAATTGTGTTTTGTAACTTGTAACTGCTTGTAGTGCATCTGGTTAACTTGTATTCTCATATCGTGTCTAAAGCACGTTGTAAACGCGACGCGTGACGCTTTGTTTACGGATTAACATGCGTTTGTGAGCTCGTGTTCCTCTGCTGTTTGTCGTTGCTATGGCTACATCAGCTCTCCTACACACGAGGCGGTCCTGTTTCATAATGGTTCAGCTTTTGCCGCTGTGTGCATGAATACTGCATGTGTGTCGCTGTTTTTACTTCTGGTTAAGAATAGAGTGATATGCTGGGAGACCGGGGGGTTAGATTTGGGGATGAGGTGTCTGAAATACGGGCGACTCCTGGGAAAAACGTGTTGGCAGATATGCTCACGCACACACTATGACTACTTCAATACTGATAAGCCATGGTAGGCATTCTCTCGCGCTGAACGATGTCGACCAATCGCAACAGACTGGGTCATCGGTCCAATCAGCGCAGATTAGCATCGCGTTAAGGAGGAGTTTTGAAACGATTCATATGGGAGTCACTGGGATAATGAGGCAAAAATTAATGCATATTATAAGAAAATTTAAGTGTTTAACCTTGCATGCATATTAGCCTGCTGTTGGAGAACCCCCAAAACCAAAATATGACCCTTTTTAATGTATAACAGGGGCTCTTTAAACGAAAAAAAGATTCACGCAGCTTCTCCTAGTGCTGCAAATTCTGCTTTTACTGTTGATAGTTGGCACCAGTTAATAAGGAAGCGACAATTTAGTTCTCTTTGACCCTGTGGATGGAAACGCTGCTTTATTCACACGTCTTTTATAAAATAATCCAGTTTTGCTTAAAAACTTAATTTGCATGTTTGGGTGGAAACATAGCTGATGTCTCACGCAGTGTTCAGAGCCATCATACTTAACATAACACGCCTTCAAAGTTAAAGATGTAACACACTGACAGCAGAATCAATATGGAGACTTACATTTGTGTTCTTCAGCACCTGATTTGTACACAATAATGAACGTGCACTAGCACAAGTAAGTGGGTCAGACTCATCGCCTGGTTAGTGTGCAGAAATAACCACTTCCCCCTCAGAGAGAAGAGAAACTTACGTGTTTGCTGTGAGGTGACTGTGAGCTAAACGACTCTCCTTAATCAACATCCTGGTGAACAGAGAGAAAGAAAGAGGTTTAGTGAGTCAGCTTTGTGCACAGGAGGCTCTGAGAGAAGCACAAACACACCTGGCCTGCATCCATCCTTTGGGCCAGAGAGGCTTGACCTCGGTCTCCATGAAGACCTTCAGGTAATCTTCAGGAGAGAGTGAACTCTGAGCCTCGAGCTCGTAACAGCTCAGCTTCACCCGCACCAGGTTACACAGCAGATTCCTGCGCAAACACACACACACACACATACATATATATATTTATATATATACAATTAGACGCAGACACAGAGAGAGAGGTCAAGGTCTTGTGGAGATCACAGTGTCTCATTTGCAATACATCAGTGGTCCCCATTATTTGTATAATCATGGACCGGCCAACGCTTGACAATTTTACCATGGCCCGAAGGGGTGGGGTGTACGTGCGACCTTCAACCATTTTTTTTTCAGAGGATGACAAGCTGAGAAAACATTGCAGCAGCTCTGATACAAGTTTTATCTAAGTTTTCTCCAATTAGTACACAGACATGTGTATAATCCATACAAAATATGAAGCTGATCGGTCAGTTCTTGTTATGTGACTTGCGGTACACTCACGGCATTCTGAACATGTTTTCAACTGGGTGTACCTGGAAGGCCTTAATTAGAAAAGATGAACTTGCGTGTGGAAAAAGGCAGCCGCCATTTGAGATTGTTGGTTCCTCACTGAGCCTTTTCCCTTTAGCAAAGAAGTCTGTTTCTTACTCATTTTGCTTGCTTGTGGGTTACATTTTGGTGCTCAAGTGACCGAGATCTAACCGAGAGAATAGGGTCATTGTTCAAAATAAAAGATCGGTCAGACTCAGATAATAAATAAAACAGAAATGATTATTGATTTCTTGTGGGCCCGGTTGGTACCTGTCTGCGGCCTGGTGGTTGGGGACCACTGCGTTACATTGTGTTCCCACAAACCTACTACACCCTGTATGGTGACTTTTCCATTGGAGGAAATGAAGCGTTCAGATGCAAAACCCTCTAAATCCATCAGACCTCTTTTTTTGTAAATGAGCATTTTCTAACAGGCTTCTCTGATTAGGGTCAGAAGCTTCATTTAATAGGTAATGATGAGGTCATTAAAAATATCTTTATTTCAAAAATGTCACTTTAGACAATGCTTTGGTTTCTAACAAGGGACATTTTCTTTCCCAATCAATCAATCAATCAATCCAGATTCCAAACGCTTCACCATGGCCAAGACCAAAGAGCTTTTCAAGGATCTCAGGGACAAGATTGTGGACCTACACAAGGCTGGAATGGGCTACAAGACCATCGCCAAGCAGCTGGGTGAGAAGGTGATAACAGTTGGTGCACTTATTCGCAAATGGAAGAAACATGAACTGCCAATCTCCCTTGGTCTGGAGCTCCACGCAAGATCTCACCTTGTGGAGTTTCAATAATAATGAGAACGGTGAGGAATCAGCCCAGAACTACTCTGCAGGAACTTGTCAATGATCTCAAGGCAGCTGGGACCATAGTCACCAAAAAACTGTTGGTAACACGCTACGCCGTGAAGGACTGAAATCCTGCTGTCAAATGTTGGGTGAGAACCTCCTACCCTCAGTCAGGGCATTGAAAATGGGTCGTGTTTGGGTACTCCAGCATGACAATGATCCAAAACACACGGCCAAGGCAACATAGGATTGGCTCAAGAAGAAGCATATTAAGGTCATGGAGTGGCCTAGTCAGTCTCCAGACCTTAATCCCATAGAAAATCTGTGGAGGGAGCTGGGGGGAGGGGCTCTTTTGAAAAAACACACACATTCTAGCGACATCTGAGACTTATTTTACATCTTGTAAAAAGGGGCATAAATAGGTCCCCTGAAACACTGACACATGCATTAATTTATTTATTCTGTGTTGAGCTTCACCTGAGTTTGTCATCCCACACAAATTTCTTCCTGGGTCCCATCACTCTTTTTCCAGGCTTCTCATCGTCCTCCTCCTCTGAGCCGTTCCTGTCGAAGTCTTCAGTCTGCTGCCTGCACAAACACACCACTGACTTATTAAGAGATCTAACATCTGCAGCTGTTCACACTACATTTTCAACCAGTGGGGCTAAAGCTGACCTCAATGACACAAGTACATACATATACATATATATACATATCTCTATCTATATACATATCTCTATCTATCTATCTATCTATCTGTCCGTCCGTCCGTCCGTCCGTCCGTCCGTCCGTCCGTCCGTCCGTCCATCCATCCATCTATCGTCCGTCCGTCCGTCCGTCCGTCCATCCATCCATCCATCTATCGTCCGTCCGTCCGTCTATCTGTCTGTCCGTCTATCTATCTATCTGTCTGTCTGTCTGTCTGTCTGTCTGTCTGTCTGTCTGTCTGTCTGTCTGTCTATCTGTCCATCTGTCCATCTGTCTATCTATCTATCTATCTATCTATCTATCTATCTATCTATCTATCTATCTATCTATCTATCTATCTATCTATCTATCTTCCTGTTTGTGGAACTGTTAAGATGGTTGTGGTTTGCTATTCGTTGATCTCCTGATTGAAAGCCTGATCCTGCCCTCACATCAGAGGAACACCAATCAGAAAGAGGGAGGGGAATCCTTCGATTAAATAGTATGGAGGTGCAAGCATGAACTATTCCAACAGTTTACTGTAAATATTTAGACTCTTACTTGGCGACTTTAGCCATGCAGTCCATGTTGTATCGCGCGATCTGCTCCGGCATCACACTGCACACGGCGAGCTTGAGTTTGAGCAGCGGCGTCCGCAGTCGATCGTCCTGGATGTTCAGACTCAGCTTCTTCAGACGCTTCAGCAAAGCCTCTTTATTACAGGGCACAAAGGCCTCGAGGTGAGAGTAAACAGCGGCACGGACCGTCATGGGCTGTTCCTGCACCTGCAGCTCAATACTACACACACAGAAGGAAAAATCAGCTGAAAGACACAGCAGATAAAAATACTGAAAATAAAAACAGCAAGATGAACTCACTCCAGCAGGATGTTGTTCATGTCCAGCGTGAAAAACTTCTTCCTGCCCTCCATATCAAACAGACGAGACGCCTGAGAGAGCAACAAACAGTTTAATTACCACAAAACATCACTCTTCTGATCAACTTTAAGCTTACAGTTTAGCCAATTTTAGAGGTCATGAACTACCTCAGCTTTTATTTTGTACTTTTCACTCATATGTTATGGTGCTAATAACTCAATGTTAAGATTTTTACATTAAATAAATCAAAATATGAAAGTAATTGATTATTTTCGGTGCTGTTTTGGAGACTCGTGAGAATGCTGTTTGAATGGGAGTGGCCAACTCAAACGCAAACGCCCACTGCTCTGATTGGCTGACAGTCTTGCATATGAACACAGTTTTGCTTATTTACAGAGCAGTAAAGTAGAAGTAGTCGTCGATTTTCAGTGGGGGGCGGAGTTTATACACCTTATTACGTCACAGCTCAGAGGATCCCTTAAGCTGTGGTTTTGTTATGTTTAAGGCCCGTGCACACCTAGACATTTTTTACTCACGTTTTCGGCCGACGTTTAACGCCTCATGACTAAATAAAGGGCACCAATGTGATCGTGCACATCAATGCGCAAAACGGCAGGCGCAAAAGCGTCATTTTTAAAGAAACGCCTCATGCTAGTTTTTTTGTTTTGATGCGGCGCGACAAACGTTCTCCACCAATCAGATTGGCACTTTTGTTCACGTGTACAGAGCTGCTGAAGTTACAGTAAACATCCTTTGGAGGCGCTCAAGCTGTTAATGCGAGCGCACATTGAAGAAGACGCCCAGATGCGATATGAACGTGGAGCTGCTTATTGCACTTGTATCTGAACGAAAAGTGCTGTATGATAAACGAGACATCGACATTGAATCGCCAGTGACTTCAACAAAGACCACAGAATCACTATTGATTGGTGATTCTAAGCTCTTTGACAACAAGCGTGTCAACGTTCTCTTTTCTATTACTGTTTTCAAGCGGGTGTCAAAGCTTTGGCCCAATCCCAATTCTATTTTTGTACCCCTACCCCTTGGCCCTTACAACCGAGGGTTAAGGGGAAGAGCTTCAAAACTTCCCCCTAAGAATTGAGACAGCACTTCAACACCTGCACAAGTCATCATATGTCATCGCCATCTCTTGCTTCATATGAGATCAGACGATCACGACTGCTGAAGTTACTCCAGTTGTGGTATTGTTTGGTGTTTATCTTCAGGAAATCACTGAAGGCGTATATTATGTTATCATAACGATCTAATGTGGTAATAAGATCGTAACTGTACTGTGTATTTACACAGTGGCCATAAACACACGAAAACAACATTAACATTACAGCAGACACTGTAAAAAGCTCATTCCCAGACACTAGACATTACTGACAGGGTATTCCAGTGTCATCGTGTGTCAGAATGTTGTGGGACCGCTTGTACTGGAGTTATGATTATGGATTATAGATTGCCAAATTTAGCGGGGGTTTTTTAGCGTTTTTTTTTAAAGCATGACGGTAAAACACGAACACGGTTATGAATATTTTAAAACATGTTTGTTTGTTGTAAAAATTCGTAATAATGACAAAAATACTAATTTGTGGATCTCCTTACTTCCGGGTTCAGCTATCCTGCCGCTTAGGCAGGTGCATTCTGGGATTCTTGTGCAGTTTTCTTACCCCTCTGTTTTAAGTGTGGTCCTGAAAAATCTCCGTTTGAAGGGGTGTATACCCCTTGCCCTTAGCCCTACCCCTTCAAGCTAAAGAGAATTGGGACACCCCTACCCCTTGATGTGAACGCGCAAAACGAGGGGTAGGGGTAAGGGGAAGAGCTAAGGGGTAGAATTGGGATTGGGCCATAAAGTTGTGTAGCGCCACCCTGTGCACCGGGGTCTTTCTGTTTTCATTAAGCGCCATCTAACGGCAAGGAGTGATTTTGCGCACTCTTCTGCTTGACGGCAGTGAAAATCGCTTGGGTTTAAATGCAGAAAAACGTCTCGTAAAACGCTGATGATAAACGCAAACGAAAAGCGTCCTGGTGTGAACGAGCTTTTACTTCATTATAAGTACCACAAAGTATTGAGTTGTCAAACATACAGGATGCTTTTAATGGGACTATTAGCTTTCACATGCCAAAACATCAAGAGAATTTTGGTTTCTCAGTTCATGACCTCTTTAAATCCGAATCCACTAACGACACAGTAATCATGAAGAATGTGAAAACACAGCATATTTTCAGGACATCAGTGACAAAAGCTCTTCTTCTGAGTGATGTATACTCTCCAGCTTTCTCTCTGACCTCTTCCTGTTCTCAGATCTCACTGTACTCTGTCTATTTTCTCTCTATCTCATTGATCTCCTCTTCCTCCTACACCTCTCTCTACCTCGTCTCCTCTGTCTCTGTCTCCACTGGAATCTGCCTGAAAAGAAAAGATGGCACACACACTTAAATATGTGGCTCTGATAGGCATAAAGCATTATATACTGTATTATACGGCCTTTACCCTACCCCTAAACCCAACCAATGTTGCAAATTTTAAATGTGAAACGACTTAGGTATGATTACAAAAACGACTTAGACCCATTAGGTATGATTTAAGCATTTTTTGAATTACAAGGACGCAAGGCACGTCCTCATAAACCAACTTAACAGTGTAATACAGTGTGTATAGATCTCTAAAACTTTATGGACACATGGCTCACTGATCATGCTTTGCGGTGACGTTTTTTGATTGACGTCGACTAGTCGTGCTGCACAGATCATGTGGTTTGACCTGAACTACATGGCAGCTTTACACACAAAGGTGATTCACTGAACTAAACTGCCCTCGGATTATTTAAAGTCATTCATAAAATAGTGTTTTTCTTATGTCCGCATTAAAGATTCATGGGAACTTTGAGTGAACTTTAAATCGAATAACAGATGCCAGTAAGGTCGCGCCATGCAAATACCCTCGAGCACATCCTATTCAATCACGTTTACGCAACCCTGGAAAACTGATGTGAATGGCTGTTGTCCCCTGTGATGCATATATGCAGACATGTTGTGTGAATGACCTGTGAAACACACAGAAACTGTGAAGTGTGCAGCCCTGGAGGTGTGGCAAACTTCACAGCACATGTACACATCATCTCAGGTGAACCCAGTGAATATGTGCGGCGAGTAGACGTCTGACGACCAAGATGAGCAGTAACCACGAAACATGCCGACTTGAGCATGATTTTGAGTAGCTTTCATCACAATGGAAAAATATGCATCTGAGCAAGACTCTAAGAGTGAATGGCTTATGGCCTTAGTCTTCCATGCATTGTGTTGTGATGAAATAATTTTACACGATTTTCTGACGTATGCATTACTTCCGCATTAAAATATCTGTTATCGTTACATTCTTAGTAGAAAGGAGGCTTGGGTCAATAGTGTACTGCTGGATGGCGTCTCACTATAGTTGTTAAACGTGATGTTTAATTAATCTTGTCTCTATCTAACGACTCTTCGGTCTTTTGAATCTATCAGGTAACGTGTCAAAGCGTCAGTAAACTGCTTCAGTCTTTCGCTTTCATGCCTGTATGTAGTCATTTAAGTGTAAACCTCAGATGCTGTTGGTTGGTTCCTGTTGGTTGTGCATCTTTTTTACCAACCAGGTTTGTGGACGCCATTATAACGACACAAATCACTCTGCCTATTCATGCCAGAGTCCTGGAGAAAGAGTGATTGACAGGTGGTAATTTGTGTGTAACTTATCTTTCTTTATTTATGATTTGGTTATGAGTAAAATAAAGACCATGCGGGTCAGGTAGTAGAAACGGTAGGCTACAATAATTAACTCCCTATGAATTAATTAATTATTCATACATATTTTATTATGACGATGATGCCATTGTACATCGCGATGTTTCTTATTAGACATCGTACGATGCAAAATTAGTCGACATCGCCCAACCCTAGTAGAAATTGCAGTGATCAATGTGTTTACTGCATTTATTTAGCAGTTAAACTAGCCTATGCTAATAGCACTATTAAGGAAAACAAAGTGTTGACAGTGCATTTGTTTCGCACTAAAATTTGTCAACCAAAAGTCATTGAACCTCTAACGTACACATATACAGGAAGTGCAGAATTATTAGGCAAATTAGTATTTTGACCACATCATCCTGCATGTTGTCTTACTCCAAGCTGTATATGCTCGAAAGCCTACTACCAATTAAACATATTAGGTGATGTGTGTCTCTGTAATGAGAAGGGGTGTGGTGTAATGAAATCAACACCCTATATCAGGTGTGCAGAATTATTAGGTAACATCCTTTCCTTTGGCAAAATGGGTCAAAAGACGGACTTGGCAGGCTCCGAAAAGTCAAAAATAGTGAGATATCTTGCAGAGGGATGCAGCACTCTTAAAACTGCCAAGCTTCTGAAGCGTGATCATCGAACAATCAAGCGTTTCATTCAAAATAGTCAACAGGGTCGCAAGAAGCGTGTGGAAAAACCAAGGCGCAAAATAACTGCCCATGAACTGAGAAAAGTCGAGCGTGCAAAGCTGCCAAGATGCCACTTGCTACCAGTTTTGCCATATTTCAGAGCTGCAACATCACTGGAGTGCCCAAAAGCACAAGGTGTGCAATACTCAGAGACACGGCCAAGGTAAGAAAGGCTGAAAAACCACCACCACTGAACAAGACACACAAGCTGAAACGTCAAGACTGGGCCAAGAAATATCTCAAGAGTGATTTTTCTAAGGTTTTATGGACTGATGAAATGAGAGTGAGTCTTGATGGGCCAGATGTATGGGCCCGTGGCTGGATCGGTAAAGGGCAGAGAGCTCCAGTCTGACTCAGACGCCAGCAAGGTGGAGGTGGAATACTGGTTTGGGCTGGTATCATCAAAGATGAGCCAGTGGGGCCTTTTCGGGTTGAGGATGGAGTCAAGCTCAACTCCCAGTC
>CAIGQQ010005632.1:2979-13688 GCA_903798035.1 Danio albolineatus
ATAATAATAATAATAATAATAATAATAATAATAATAATAATAATAATAACTATTAATATTATTTTATTAAAATAAATAAATATATTATTATTGTTGTTGTTCTTTAAACCAACTATAAGGAAAATCTGGGTTTATCTAGGCATAGTCGAATAATAAGAGATCAGTGTATGGAAATGGCCATAACAGACAACGTTGTTTCTTTGTTTTCATGGTGTACTCTGTTATCCACAGCAGATCTTGTGAGCATAATAGGTTAGGGTTACTCCGATGGGTTTATATTTGTCCGTGTTCAGCATATATCATGCTGTGTGTGTTTTCGGCAGTGCTCAATTTGTGAACTGCGAGGTCGCGGAACAGATCGGGTTAATGGATCCGGCATGGTACCCGAGGATGGAGAGGTGTCGCGGATGAAAGTGAAGAGTGGGGCAGGGGGTGTGGGTGTCGCGGATGAAAGTGAAGAGGGTTGGGGAGTCATGGAAGAAAGTGAAAGTGAACAGTGAATAGGGGAGGAGGGGAACAGTAAAATAAGGTGCCGAGATTTCAGAGGTGGCGGATCCGGCGTGTTCCGGCACAAATTAAGCCCTGGTCTTCAGAGTTAATATTCTTCACGACATTTAATATTTCATAACATTTTATATTAATTAAAGGACATAAAATAACTAAATAACATTTTATATTAAATAAATTACATGTAATATTAAATTCGTTAATATTTGCAAAATTGGTGGCACGATTGACGCAGCTGTTGCCTCACAGAAAAAAAGGTGGCTGGTTTGAATCTTGGGTGAGTCAGTTGATGTATATGTGTGGAGTTTGCATGTTCTCCTCATCTTCGCATGGGTTTCCTCCGAGTGCTCCGGTTTACCCCGCAAGAACAAAGACATGCACTATAGGTGAATTGTCCATAGCTAAAATTGTCCGTAGTGTATTTGAGTGAATTGAGTGTGTATGGGTGTTTTTCTGTGATGGGTTGCAGTTGGAAGGGCATCCGCTGCGTAAACATATGCTGGATAAGTTGGCGGTTCATTCCACTGTGGTGACTCCTGAGTAATAAAGTCGACAGGAAATGAATATTTGCAAAACTATCCAAACAGGGTCAATTATGGACCTTCTGATTCTATTGGTATTTTACAGATTAATAAGTGAGCATATAAAAATTAAACTGAATCTGAATATCGAGGAGGGGCTTTCTTTTCAACGCTAAGAGAGGATATTGATATGCAGTTGCTATGGAAACCCTCAGGTTGACGTCAACAGAAGAACCGCCACTCCAAACATGTAAGCATACGGTCAGAATTTGATGAAGATCACCAAAAGAAATTTTTTTTTTAACTTGCACGGATTTATCATTCACCTTAAGGATTACAACGTGAGACAGCAAAATAAACATTGTGAATTTCGATTCAAACAGACTTTAATAGAGTACAACTAGGTCACACCCATGTCATACAAAAAAGCTGTCCTTGTAAACCACCAAAACCAGTACACACACGTACAGACTCTCATGAGCACTTACTCCAGATTGTATCCAGAATCACGGGAGAGGTTGTGAGGTCTAATGAATGGGTGGTAGCTGGAGTAATCACCACTTCACTCCTCTCTTATTGATCATAGTATTGATCCCGTCGCTTCCTGCTCTTTTATCTTTCCTTCATCCCCCCTTCCCTTCCTATGAGTGTGAGTGTGAGAGTGTATGGGTGTTTCCCAGTACTGGGTTGCAGCTGGAAGGGCATCTGCTGCATAAAACATATGCTGGAATTTTTGACGGGTCATTCCACTGTGATGACGCCTGATAAATATGGGACTAAGCTAAAGTGAAGGAAAATTAATGAATAAATGAATGTTATGTTTGAAAAACTGTCAACTTAATTTACTACAGGTTTCAATAATAAAGTACGCTGAAGAAACTTCATCCTTCCCTTTGTTATTTTGTGTTTTTATTCATCTAAATTGTTTGATTTCATCAGTAAATATAATTTAATAAGCTTATTTTACACATTCCTTCAGTTTAAAACAAATTAACTTGCTATTTCAAGAATAACCCTGTTAATTCAGCTCAGAATATCTCACACTGGGTTTCTTTGCTGGTTTCTTGTGGGGGATGAAATAATATAGAATAATATTTCATATATCTGCCCATTATATTGCCTCATAGCTCTATATCAGTGGTACTCAACCCTGTACCTGGAGATCTACAGTACCTTCCTGCACAGTTCAGCTCCAACCCTGATCAAACACACCTGAACCAATTAATTAGGACCTGAACAGCACTTGATAATTACAGACAGGTGTGTTTAATATGGGTTGCAATTGAAATCTGCAGGACTGTAATCTCCAGGAACATGGTTGAGCACTCCGGCTCTATATGAAGCAAATAAACAAGCAATGTTTGATATACCTGGTTTTAAAACTCTCATACATGTAAGTAGAAGGCTAAATGTGTTGTCATTTTGCAGAAAACAGCTTATATTTTATCACGTGAGTGTAATAATTTATATTTCATCCCTTATTTTTCTGTATTGTAATATAAACCTATGTGACTTGCACTTTTGTTCCTTTTTTTAAATTACACAATTATAATCTACACAGATCCACTCCAATTTGTTTTTGTGTATTCCCAGTGCTAATATGAAGTCTTTTTACCTTTTCAGATCTACACGATTTAAAAAAACATAATAAATAAATGAAGCTCGGGTCACCGTGAAAGAGGGACAGACGAGGGTTTATTCTTTGAGGCGTATCAAGTTGAAGTCTTTTGTTTAAGTTGATCATATATTTTTATTCAGTGTAGTTCAGGCATGTCCAAACTCGGTCCTGGAGGGCCGGTGTCCAGCAGATTTTAGCTGCCTCAACATACCTGAAAGGGTGCTCTAGAAAGTCTTGTAAGAGCTTGATTAGCTAGCCCAGGTGTGTCTGATTGGGGTTGGAACTAAACTTTGCAGGACACCGGCCCTCCAGGACCGCGTTTGGACATCCCTGGTGTAGTTATAGCTGTTCTTTGTGTTTAAAGGTATAGTTCACCCTAAAAATGGAGAAGTACTCGCTATTTACTCTCCCTTCACTTGTTCCAAATATTTTAGAGCTTATTTCTTCTGTTGAACACTATAGAAGATATTTTTTAAAAGCTGAAATCCAGTAACCACTGACTTCCATAGTAGGAAAAACAAATATTATGAAAGTCAATGATCACATTTTTTCAGCTTTCTTCAAAATATCTCCTTTTAAAGGTTTGAAACAAGTAAAGAGTGAGTAAATGATGACAGATTTTTCGGTTTTGGGTAGACTACCCCTTTAAACTCAAGCAAAGCATCTCATCTTGTGTTTTTTTTTTTATTCCACATGTGCAGATTGGTGTCTGGTACTCCAATAACACATTGGCTATGAACTCCACGTCATTAGACATCAACACGTCTGAGACGCTAGCCAACAAGACGCTCACCGTCACCACAATACTAGTAAGTTCTTCCACACAAACAACTCCATGGATGCTTAAATCCATTTTGATGATCTCCGGTACGGGGTCAGGGTGGGTCCAAGCTAGAATCTCTTTCTGATCCCCTGGGCTCTGCAATGGTTGGAGAAATTCCAAATTGAACCAAAACAAATGATTACAATAGGCTTAAGATTGCCAATGAAAATTCAGGTCAAGTGTCAACAAGTGTCAGGTCAGGTGTCAACCAGCAGAACCCAGAAAAAATGGATGGTCTCCGTTAGTGGCAGAAGCACTTTTAACTTGGCTTAGCATAAACCATTATCAACTTCTACATTCTAATCATTATTGCATTCTAATTAACTATCGCTTACATTGATTAGTTCCTAGCAACAACAATCCAGAAAAAATAGCAACTTTTTATTTCTGATGTTTATTTTTTTAAATTTTGGAGCATACAATCTCTCAGTCTGCTTCCCTCCTGGTGTCTTCTATTTCCATCTATTCATCTATTTCACACCATTCAATCAATTCCAAATGGAAAATATGACAACTGTGCTGCTTTTTCCTTCACTGAATGTCCTATATCACTTTAAAATAATGTCCCTTTATGAATGCAGAGTGTATAATGTCTATAGTGCCTTCATTGATTGGCTCTATATGCACTGCATCGTTATTCATTCCCCTGCCGTACAATGTCACTTTCACGTGACGAGCATATTAACGCAATTCCTCAGAACATAAGAAATGTACCTGATGCATCTCTATGTTTATGAGGAATGGTGTATTTCTGTATAGAGATGTTGATGTGTGTTTTTAAATCTTTTACTTTAATCAGGATACTTCCGATTAAGCAGGAGTCTTGATTCGCAAATAATAATAATACGAATTTTTAAATAAAGAAGAAAAAAAAAACATTTGGCCATATAAAAATTAATAAATGACAAATAATGAATGGTTGTCATTGTTCAAAAATGAACCAATGTGAATATAAAACCATCTTCACCTCATTAAAGCAGGCTAGGCGGAATAGCGCTATTTACTGATGATTTGTTGTTAAACTGAATAAAAATCTACATTAACGATGCTGTAAAACAGGGGTCACCAAACTTGTTCCTGGAGGTCCGGTGTCCTGCAGATTTTAGCTCCAACCCTAATCAAACACACCTGAACAAGCTAATCAAGCTCTCACTAGGTATACTTGAAACATCCAGGCAGGTATTTTCAGACAAGTTGGAGCTAAACCCTGCAGGGACACTGGTCTCATCAATCTATCGCCGGAAGATTTCAGTGGCTGAACAACACTTCTGTGCATATAACACATTCAGAACACAACACAATCTACATCAGCTTTGCGTGACTAAAATAGTTCAAAACACAACATTACCTATTTAAAAGAAATACTTCAGCCATGATGTCGTCCTTCCTCCGGCATGCAAAAGTAAATCCAATATTGATTCAGAAATGTAAAGTTTTGATGGAGCATTTGATTTTACCGCAGTGATCTCGTGTGCACATGAACGTGTGATGCGTGTGCGGCAGATCTGCATGAACAGGGGTGCGCAGTTGTTCAAATCTACATTTGCTGCCAGACAGTTTGGGCTACTTATCACAATTATGGTAATTATCGGTTGGACAATATTAATTGGATGAACATTTTTCAGTATTATGCCTTACCCAGAATATAAAAATACATATAAATACATTTAGATCCTTTACTTTAATCATTACCATTGGAATGTGAAGAGATTTTCAACCAGCACAACAAAAAATGTTTCTGAAGACAATCACCTGCTGCACCTTTAAGTTAATAAAACAAAAAAAGTTATTAGGGTACAGATGTTAAAAGATTTTTAAAAAATCCCAACTGAACAAAAAGGGATCCCTTAAAGGCATGGTTTCCTCAGAAATAACAATTCTCTCATCATTTGCTCATTCTCCACTTGTTCCAAACCAATTAGAATTTTTTTTCCTTCTTCTGTTGAACACAAAAGAAGATGTTTTGAAAAATGCTGAAAACCTGTCACTATTGACTTCCATACACTGTAAAACCCAACAGTCAACTTCATCAAATGAAATGAGTGTAGTTAACTCAAATCTACAGAAAGTTAATTAAATACCTCATTACTTTAACTTAAATGGAGTAAGTTCACAGTACTCATATAGATTAGTTTTTTAACTCAAATGGATTGTAGCTATCGGTTATCTCAAACCGTTTGAGTTGCCTTAACTTATTGGGTTTTACAGTACTCAGTTGGTTTGAGTTCTCTTCATTTATTGGGGTTTACTGTGCTCAAATTACTTCATTTACTCAAATGGATTAAGTTCACAGTACCCATTAGGATTAGTTTTTGAATTTAAATGTTTTAAATATGTTTCCTCAAATTATTTAATTCACTCATTACCTTTAACACGGAGTTAAAACTCTTTTCAAATGAGTAGAATTAACTTTCTGTAAATTTGAGTTAACTACACTCATTTAATTTGATGAAGATGACTGTTGGGTTTTACAGTGTAGAAATTAATAAAATACAGTAGTTTATTGCAAAAATTTGATTAATTATTTATTTATTATTATTTATTATAATTAATTATTTTTACGGATTGTATCGTATTTTTAACAGTGAAATACTGGCAACCACAGCTGCCGCTTTTTTATCATAAATTTTCTAAATGTATTTTTTACAATGATGACTTCCGCTACTGGGAAACCCAGAAATGTGAAAAGAGGACTCACTATACAAAAAAATCACTTTTATAAGGGGTTTAAACACAGTTTTGTGGAACAGTCTGTGTATAAAACCAGCTTTAAATGGTAAAAATGTATGAAATATTTTTTTTATATAATCACACATCGTAAAAACACATTTAAATATTATCACAGTTGGAAAGTCCCGCCCATTAGGGACGATCTCTCCCTCATTAGCATAAACAGCCCTGAGTGAGAAGCAGCCATCCGGCATTAGATTTTTGAATCTGCCACTATGCTGACACACAGGCATTTGTAGCTCCACCCTTTTCACCAAAACAGTCACCAAAATGGCACAATTAGGGTCAAAGCCTAAAAGGGTCCGTTTCAAAGAGTTATAAAACAATATTCATGTGGCATTTTGAGCTAAAACTTCACATACACACTCTGGAGACTTCAGAGATTATTTTACATCTTGTAAAAAGGGGCATAATATGTCTCCTTTAAAACAAATAAACATTTAAACCCTTTATATGTAATTATTATCTATTATTAATCATCTATGTCTTTGTCACATGAGCAAAATAGGTTTGCTATCCGGACGCAACATCATACTGGAAGAGATATAATGCATTCAAACCCAGGAAAAGGACTTTTACATGTCAAGGCCAAGGGAGCACAGTTTCACTGGATTTTTACTGCCGTTTCATGGCTTAACACCAATCAAAATGCCACTTCCACTGTATGGCTATTGACTTTCATTTGAGTTTATGGCGCTTCGCTGTATGGAAATGGAGAGTGGAATATTAGAGCATTAAACGTTACCTTCATCCGCTTTTATAGGAGAATCCATACGTGATGCGCAAGGAGAACTACCAGGACTTTCAGGGTAGCGATCAGTACGAGGGCTTCTGTGTGGATATGCTGCGAGAGCTGGCAGACATACTGAAGTTTTCCTTCCGGATCAAGCTGGTGGATGACGGCCTGTATGGAGCTCCAGAACCTAATGGGTCATGGACTGGCATGGTGGGGGAACTCATCAACAGGGTATGCATGTCTGCACACAAACACACACACACACACACCGCCAAAATTAGGCTCTGTGGGCACATTATGTAAAAACAGAGACGCTTTCCAGTCACACTGACCTCAATGAAACACTTGGGGGTTTTACAGAATGGCTTTGGTAGATTTTTATGTCTCTTTTATGTCTGTTTAAATCATCCGGAAATCACTCTTGACAATTTCATCTTTGTGGAATCTGGGGGGTCTTAAAAAGTCTTAATGTCTTAAATTTTAAAAACAACATTTCAGGCCTGAAAAACAGAGTTGTGGGTCTTAAATCATTCTAAACAGGTCTTCATTTTCCTATTTACAAGTAAAACTACCCAATCGAGCTAACTCCCAATCACCAACGATCCATCTCAACTTTTTTCACAACAATTTACAACAGCTGTCAGACATTTTTACAGTAAATTCGCCAAATTAAATTCCTTAATCAAGGAAAGAAAACTAAAGCACCACATTCCTTCACCTGATCTTTCATTGATACACAAATGATTCACAGAAGTTACTGAATCATTCAAAAAAATCCTGTTTAGCCCTGTATAAGTCTTAAAAGGGTCGTAAAAAAACTTGAAATGTCTTAAATTTCAAATAGAACATTTTAGGCCTGAAGAAGTCTTGAATACACTGAAATACAGTGTTGTAGGTCTTAAATCAGTTTAAACAGGTCTTAATTTTCCTATGTCCAAGTAAAGCTACCCAATCGGACTGACACTCAATCACCAATAATCCATCTCAAATGCTTTTTATTTCTATATTTAAGTTTTTTATTGCAAAGAGATACAGTTCACAATAGCTGTCAGACATTTTTACATTAAATTGTCCAAACTAAATTCCCTTATCAGGGAAAGAAAACTAAAGTAACACATCCCTTTACTTGATCTTCCATTAATACACAAATTATTTACAGAAGTAACAAAGCCATTCAAAAAAATCCTGTTTAACCCTGTATAAGTCTTTAAAGGGTCGTAAAAAGCCTTTATGTCTTACATAAAATAAAATAAAACATTTTAGGCATGAAACAGTCTTAAATACACTGAAATACAGTGTTGTAGATCTTAAATCATTTTAAACAGGTCTTAATCTTCTATTGTTCATGTCAAGCTACCCAATCGGACTGACACTCAATCACCAATAATCCATCTCAAACACTTTTTTGTATATATTTATCTTCTTTATTGCAAAGATATATAATTCACAACAGCTGTCAGACATTGTTACAGCAAATTCTCCAAATTAAATTTCAGGGAAAGAAAACTAAAGCAACACATTCCTTTACCTGATCCTCCATTAATACAAAAATTATTTACAGAATTATTTACTGAGTCATTCGAAAAAAAATCCTGTTTAGCCCTGTATAAGTCTTAAAAGGGTCGTAAAAAGCCTTAAAATGTCTTAAATTTCAAAAACAATATTTTAGGCATGCAAAAGTCTTAAATAGACTGAAATACAGAGTTGTAGGTCTTAAATCAGTTTAAACAGGTCTTAATTTACCTATGTCCAATTAAAGCTACCCAATCGGACTGACACTCAATCACCAATATTCCATCCACTTTTTATTTCTATATTTGTTTTTTTTTTTATTGCAAAGAGATACAGTTCACAACAGCTGTCAGACATACAGCAAATTCTCTAAATTAAATTCCCTAATCAGGAAAAGAAAACTTAAGCAACACATCCTTTGTTCATCCTCATTGTTCATTGTTAGTTCGTTAACTCACAGTGCATTAACTAATGTTAACAAGCATGGACTTGGATGTTAATAATGCATTAGTAAATGTTTAATTATGTTTAATGTTTAATTATGATTAATAAATGCTGTAGAAGTGTTGTTCATGATTAGTTCATGTTAGTAAATGCATTAACTAATGAACTGTAATGTAAAGTGTAAAAAACTCAACAACAGACTCTGGGCAAGTTTACCGCCCTTTTGCTATGTTAGGCATGAGAACATCCACTGAATAACTGCTGTAAAAATGCATCAGATAATTATTATTATTCATTCATTCATTCATTTTCTTGTCGGCTTAGTCCCTTTATTAATCTGGGGTCGCCACAGCGGAATGAACTGCCAACTTATCCAGCATTTGTTTTACACAGCGGATGCCCTTCCAGCTGCAACCCATCTCTGGGAAACATCCACACACACTCATACACTACGGACAATTTTTAGCTTACTCAATTTAACTATAGCACATGTCTTTGGACTTGTGGAGGAAACCGGAGCACCCGGAGGAAACCCACGCGACCACGGGGAGAACATGCAAACTCCACACACAACTGCCAACTGACCCAGCCGAGGCTCGAACCAGCGACCTTCTTGCTGTGAGGCGAACGTGCTACTCACTACGCCACCGTGGCGCCATTATTATTATTATTATTATTATTATTAGTAATATTATTCTCAATATTAATATTATTGTTATTATTATTATTATTATTATTATTATTATTATTATTATTATTATTATTATTATTATTATTATTATTATTAATAATATTATTATTATTATTTTTATTATTATTATTATTGCTTAAATCTGTTAACTAACCTCAGTCTTGAACTATTAAATTGTTTATAAAATGACATTTTAACTCTTTAATTTGCCAAATTCATTAATGATGTCACTGATTTGATAAAAAAAACAAAAAAAAAACTGACAAAATCCCTTTTTTTCTCCCTAATTTATTGTTGTGGCTAGTTTTGCCCCATTGACTTCCATGATAACAGTTTTTTAAAAAGATTTTATTATTACAAAAGCATGAAAACATATAATCATGCAGTTTTGATTGTTGTTGGTTTTCCTTGGTGGAAAGAGGTAAAATGGGTCATTTTTACAGTTGATCATCAGTTGGCACCATTAACCCTTTAGATATGCCTGTTAAAAAGAATGTTTATATACATAAAGAATGTATGTGTGTCTGAGTTTGTCAGACTGATCTTTGCGCACTTACCTTGAAATCAAAACACGCATCTCAGCTGTCAGAACTACATGGAGTAAACAAAAACAAAGACTGTGTATTTATGCACCATCAAATGTGATGCCACCAACAGTAGAATAGGGAGAAAAAATCAAGTCTAACAATACATCAAAGCCAATGTTGTTACTAATCGTTCACTTGTCCCAAAGAAAAAAAAACAGTCTACAATTACTTTTTATATTGAAAATATGTCTTTGTGTGTGTGTTTTCACCAAATCAGTGACATGATTTGTGAACTTGGCAATTAAAGAGCTAAAATCCTGTCATTTTAAAAACAATTTAGTAGTTTTGTTTAGGACTGATGTTGATTAACAGATTTCTGCACAAAAAAAAAAAAATATTTATCTGATGCAATTTTACAGCAGTTTACAAAAGGGTGCTAAATCTGAACAATGCACAAGGGTTTAAAAAAAGATCTCTAAAGGAAAAAAAATATTATTGGAAATACTGTGAAATTCTCTACTAACTCTATTAAACATAATTTGGGAAATATTTGAATAATAATAATAATAATAATAATAATAATAATAATAATAATAATAA
>CAIGQQ010005632.1:13698-23996 GCA_903798035.1 Danio albolineatus
ATAATAATAATAATAATAATAATAATAATAATAATAATAATAATAATTTAACTTCAAGGGTACCTTTTAGATAAAGCTCCTTTGTATGTTCAAATGTTTGAACACTAGCAGTATTTCCTCTCTGTTCCTTTAGCAGCCGATTTTTCCAATTACAGATATTAGCGCTATTCACACTAATGCTAAAAATAATGCCGACGGTAATACGAGCGCTAATGCTATTCTATTAACCTCGGTGTAGGCAGGTCTCACCAAAGCCCTTTTGAAATACGCCAACACATACTAATCAGTTCCTTCGGTGTCTAATTATCCTGCGCCACTATACCATTACAGCTGCTGCAGCCAGTGTACGGTTGACACACGTTGGTGTGTTGTGTTTGTAAAGTATGCACACTTACCGCCTATGTTTCTCTCCGCGGACTCGCACTTCAGCTCTTCCTTCGCAGCGGCGTTTGATGACACCCTTTGAAGCAGTTTACAAAGCTCGCGCTCGGTAATCAATTAGGCTGTAATTAAGCAGATTGAGAGATATCTGGGGTACACTTGGGTTTTTAAGCAGAATAAACGGCTATTGATCAGCCCTAGTGTTGGGGAAACTACTTTGTTTGACAAGCTACACAGCTGGTCGTGAATTAAAATAGCTGGTTTCTATTAAAATGTAGGTAATTAGGTGTAAATTTTATTTGAGGGCAATATTGAATTGATTTAATGCCCTTTTTACTAAATAAAAAACTAAATCTGGCTTGAAAAATAGGATTTTCATCATTAATAAAACATTGAATATTAAGATTTATTTTATTTTAAATTTAAATAAAATTATCAAAGGATTTTGCTGTTTTGCTCGCAAGGCCCTACTGTTTAAGGAACTATTCCAGGGCCCCAAAATAAGACTTTCTGATCTTAGAAAACCATAAAAGTGTCTCAAAACAAAACTCAAGCCTTGTTAGTGAATTTCCATTCATAGCTAAACATACCTGACAAAAGTATTGTTGTCGATCCCGGTTAAGAGAGCAACAAATAATAACTTGACTTGTAAAAAGTGGCTGAAGATTTTTCTGATGAATCATGTGTTGAACTGCATCCCAATCATCACAAATACTGCAGAAGACCTACTGGAACCCCGCATGGATCCAAGATTCACACAGAAATCAGTCAAGCTTGGTAAAGGAAAAATCATGGTTTGGGGTTACATTCAGTATGGGGCGTGCGAGAGATCTGCAGAGTGGATAGCAACATCAACAGCCTGAGGTATCAAGACATTAGTGCTGTCCATTACATTACAAACCAAAGGAGAGGGCAAATTCTTCAGCAGGATAGCGCTCCTCATACTTCAGCCTCCACATCAAAGTTCCTGGAAGCAATCAAGGTCAAGGTGCTGCAGGATTGGCCAGCCCAGTCACCAGACATGAACTTTATTGAGCATGTCTGGGGTAAGATGGAGGAGGAGGCATTGAGGCATTGTTATTATTTGTTGTTCCTAAAACTCCACATGAGAAACGAGTAATGGAAACGACAAATTGAAAATAAAGGCCTTTATTAGCAAAAAAAAGATATTTGCTATGATGTCAGTACATAATATTTCGCTAGTTATTTTTCAAGACACTTCTATACAGCTTAAAGTGACATTTAAAGCCTTAACTAGGTTAACTAGACAGGTTAGGGTAATTAGGCAAGTTATTGTATAACGATGGTTTGTTCTGTAGACTATTGAAAAAAAATAAAGCTTAATAATTAATAATTTTGACTTAAAAATATTTTTTATAAAATTAAAAACTGCTTTTATTTTAGCCAAAATAAAACAAATAAGACTTTCTCCAGAAGAAAAAATATTATCAGACATACTGTGAACATTTCCTTGCTCTGTTAAACATTATTTGGGAGATATTTTAAAAAGAAAAAAAATCAAAGGGGCTAATAGTTCTGACTTATATCATATATAATTCTTATATATATCAAATAGGCGACACGGTGGCGCAGTAGGTAGTGCTATCGCCTCACAGCAAGATGGTCGCTGGTTCGAGCCTCGGCTGGGTCAGTTGGCATTTCTCTGTAGAGTTTGCATGTTCTCCCCTTGGTCGCGTGGGTTTCCTCCGGGTGCTCCAGTTCCCCCACAGTCCAAAGACATGCGGTACAGGTGAATTGGGTAAGCTAAATTGTCCGTAGTGTATGTGTGTGAATGAGAATGTATGGATGTTTCCCAGAGATGGGCTGCGGCTGGAAGGGCATCCGCTGCGTAAAACAAAAACTGGATAAGTTGGCGGTTCATTCCGCTGTGGCGACTCCGGATTAAAGGCTAAGCTGACAAGAAAATGAATGAATGAATATATATCAAATAGTTGGTAAATCAAATGGTTGTGGACCTAAAAAAGGTCAAACTTTGATGCAGCAAACATTACACACTGACTAATCAGCCCAGACTAATCAGCCATCTTCAATATACTTGCCTTTTTAATGTTGGTTGCTAGGATGCCAACACTACATTTATCTGCTGACAACCTGATGCAAATCCACCTAATTTTCCAAAATGATTCTGTTATTTTTTGCGAATGATTTGCTTTTGACTTTAAGCTTGAACCATTGGACTTGTGTGGGGTTGTTTTTAGCTGTTTTTCTCCTTAAATATAATTTCACTGCATTAGTAGTGTGCTTGGGATCATTATCATGTCCAGAAGGAATTATGGGTTAAAGCCTGTCTATTGATCGTATCCTGCAATGCAGAAGTTCGCTCGTTTTTTACGATTGTTTTAGAACTTCCAATTAGGTTGTCTATAAGAGAAATGACTAGGAATATTAGACGGCAGAAAGTTAATATTTAAAATCAAACTACTTGCTCTACAAACAAGCGTGTTCATGGATATATATAAAAATAAGAATAATACAATAAGAAAATATCAGTTTGCAACAGGAAGCAGCATAACGTATAGTTTTTAACGTCTAAAATCAATGGAAGTGAATGAGACCGCATCACCAAAACCACCAGCAGAAATACAGCCACAACAGAGACTCCTGAATGTTTCAGGGTTTCAGTTTTACCTGAGTTTGACTGGCAGTAAAGCTCCATGTGGAATGCAGTTAAAAAAAAATAGTCTTGCTAAACTTTCATGTCTAGCAAAACACTGTCTTTTTTCACCACTTTTTTCACCCATTGAGCGTCTCTTGCACCACTGCAGAACACAGTTCAGTTAGTGGCATCGCTACTGTTAGCTAGCTCCACACCACTGTCACAGCCCTCTTCCCCAAGGAAGAGAGGAAAAATAATACCACATTGGGTATTTTTGTTCATTATTGTTCTTTTTCTTCCTCAGGAACATTCACTTTCGGGCTTTTTTAATTCTCCCCCCTTCATTTTTCATTCCATATCCCTCGTTTCCTTCATCTCTCAAGGGCACAATATTCCTTGTGCCATCGCTGGAAGCTGTCTCTTTACCATCTCTCTGTTCTTAACCATTCCTCATCACCCCTTCCTCCACAAGTATCCGTTTCTTCCTTCAAGGACTGCCGCTTTATTCTCTTTCCGTTTTTACCAGGCTGCACTCCACTCTTTAGCCCTGTTTTTCCATCTCCCTGCTTCCCCATAATAAATAAATCTCTTTCCTTTTACCCAAGGACTCTCATATCGAATTCTCCCATCAAGACAAGCTTTTTCCAGTGCACTTACATCCCTTTATTATCCGTTCATTCATCCATCCAGCTGTCCAGCCTTGACTTTCTCTTGTTTTTCTCAATTCTTAGCTCATTCTTGTTGTGCTACAGTAAATGTCCGCTTTTTTTGTTGTTGTTGTTTTGTTTTTGTCTTCATCAATGAACCTCAGATAATTCTGAACGCTTTTTCTCTCGAGTTCCTCAAAACCAAGGTCAGTGTTTAGCGTTTAAAGACACAACATGAGACCAAATTGCAGACCTGGTTCCAGTCGAGCATTTACGACAGGCACAGTGGTGTGCTAATTAGCGCTTAGCAACATCGCTAAATTATCACCACAATAGAGGGGGATATATTTAGTAACTGTCAGCAAGAAAACTACATACTAAGTTGAAGCAAAGAAAGTTGATTATAGACCATTTTTACGATACTTTCTTATTGCGTGTGTGTTTTTAAACATATCCAGCAGAGACTGGATTTAAAGAGGAAGTACATAAAGTTAAAGTCAAAATTATTAGCCATTGTTTTTCAAATATTTCCCAATAGATGTTTAACAGAGCAAGGAATTGTCCTGTAATATCTTAGCTAGAATGAAAGCAGTTATGTTATAATTATTTTGAAGTAATGTTATAGGTCAGTCATGGATAATAAAAACAGGTAGCTACAAACATAAATCATATGAACAATCACTATTCAGTTCACTTCACTATTATGGAAAAAAATATATAATTAAATGACTCACTCAGTCTAATCTTCAAGAAGAGCCCACGGTTACCTCTCCTGTTTTCTGGCTGATCCACCTCCTGCTATCCTGATCCATGGGTGCAATTTCATCTTCTCGAGGTCTCGTTTGATCAGGCTCATTATCAGATTTTCTTGTTGTTTTAAATAATGAAATTATGCTTGACTGCCTCTTTGCCATTTTGATAATGTAAATATTTAGGTAGACCACTATGCCATTGTTTATTTTCGCTAGTCACTGCGCACAAAATAATCACCAACCAATGAGAGTGATTGTAAACGTAAAGGGGGTCGCACACCAGATGCGCCGCTAGGCAATGTGCTGCGTTGCGTCACGCAGCGCCATGCAATTTTAGAATTCTAATCGTAGGTTTCTATCAAAGTACGCTCACCGGCGCACCGCAAGTCAGCAGCTGTCTGCGCCACCCCCAGCTACGACTCAGGACACTTCATATTTCTGCAGCGCCACAGAGCGCCATCTGAATAGTTTCATTTTAATGAATGTGCGCATCTTGTGTGCGATACTTCCAACTGTCATGTCGCGGCGCTTAGCGGCGCATCCCCGTATGCGACGCCCTTAAGAAAGCTCCACGCAGCCTTCACTTGCCCTCATACTCTCTCTCTCTCTCACACACACACACACACACACACAGGTATTCACCACGCACAAGTTAATGCCGGATCCATTAAAGTAAATACCGGAACACAAAACACGAATTTCGGACATTTTTTGGAACAGGATGCAGCAAGATCCGGCTCAAATTTAGCACTGCCCTTGAGCAATATTCTTTTAATAGTCTACAGAACAAACCACTGTTATACAATAACTTGCCTAATTACCCTAATCTGCCTAGTTAACCTAATTAACTTAAGCCTTTAAAATGCACTTTAATCTAAATACTAGTGTGTTGAAAAATATCTACTAAAATATTATGTACTGTCATCATGGCAAAGACAAAAGAAATCAGTTATTAGAAATTAGTTAGTAAATTATAATTATAAAATAAATATAATAATATAATTTAGTAAAAATTCCTTAAATTTATATTGTGCTTTTCTGGACACTCAAAGCGCTTTACACATTTTGGGGGGAATGGATGGCGCCTGGATGACGCAACGGCAGCCATGTTGTGCAAGACCCCACACCACACATCAGCTGATTGGTGGAGAGGAGACAAAGTGGTGAAGCCAATTATGAAATGAAGATGGTTAGGAGGCCATGATGGACAGGGGCCAATAGGCAAATTTGGCCAGGATGCCGGAGTTAAACCCCTACTCTTTTTCAAAGGACATCCTGGGATTTTTAACGACCACAGAGAGTCAGGACCTCGGTTTAATGTCTCATCTGAAAGATGGCACTCACTGAGCAGTATAAAGTCCCCATCAATATACTGGGGCTTTAGGACCCACTCAGACCTCAGGTTGGGCGCCCCCTGCTGCTCTTACTAACACCACTTCCGGCAGCAACCTAGCTTTCCCATGTGGTCTCCCATCCAGGTATTGACCGAGCGCAGCCCTGCTTAGCTTCAATGGGCGAGCATGTGAGAAAACTATTATGTTTAGAAACTGTAATGTTTAATATGTTAACTATTAATAAAACTATTATGTTTACGTGTAAACGTGTTAAAGAAAATCTTCTTTCCGTCAAACTGAAATTGGAATTGGGGACAAGAATATTCAGGGGGGCTAATAATTCTGATTTTAAACTCTGTATGCCTGATTTAAGTCAGTAAACTGCGTTTTTCTTGCCATTTTTAGGGTGTTTATATGCGGTAACATGAATACACATTATATAAAATAAATACATGTTGACTTTTGTGCTATTGAGTTTAAACAATGCCGTTTTGTAGCTGTAGTGCACGTCTAAGGCAATTTATGTGCTATTGCAGTTTATCTTAATAAACTCACTGTTATCAGACAATGGGTGATAAATATCTCTGCAGTATACAGTACTGTAGTGGCTACAGGAAATGTTGTATCAGCCTGCTAAAGTGACCGACTTCACTAAATCTATCTATTGCTAATTCTCTCTCTTTTGTCTTTGTTTGTTGCAGAAAGCAGATCTGGCAGTGGCTGGATTTACGATCACATCAGAGAGGGAGAAAGTCATCGATTTCTCCAAACCCTTTATGAACCTTGGAATTAGTATCCTGTACCGCGTCCACATAGTAAGATACATTTGTAATATGCACAGATATATTCTGTACATACATAGATATTTATATATCAGACGTTAAGTGTGCTAATAGTTTAAACTGTTGCATTTAAAGCACATTTAATGAAATAAGAATTAATATCAAAATATTACACTTGGATATTTAATATTCTTAAGTAAACCTAAGAAAAAACTATCAGGAACATTTATTTATTTTTTATTTTTTTATTTATTGTCTTACTGTCTTTTTGTCTCATTTATTTATTGTCTTATTTATTGTCTTATTTTCTTATTTATGTATTGTCTTATTTATTGTCTTATTTTTTTATTGTCTATTTATTATAACTTTATTATAATTATTTCTTATTTCTTATTATTTCTTATTATTTACATAATTATTTATTGTGATTAATTTACACATTTTATCACAATATTAAACTTAGATATTTAGGAACATACATTTATTTACTTCTTCTTCTTCTTCTTCTTCTTCTTCTTCTTCTTCTTCTTCTTCTTCTTCTTCTTATTATTATTATTATTATTATTATTATTATTATTATTATTATTATTATCATTATCATCATTATATTTATTCACTTTAATATTCCCTAAAATTCTTTAGTGTGTATATAAATATTTTTTGTGATTAATTTACACATTTAATGAAATAAGAAGGAATATTAAAATATTATACTTAGATATTTATTATTTCAAGGTGAGCCTCAAAAAAACTTTTATGGATCATTTATTTTATTTTACATTTGATTTTAATTATTGTTATTTTATTATTATTAATTTTTATTAATAATATTATTTTTATTATCATCATCAGTATTATTATAACTTTAATATGATTATTCCTTTAAATTCATTAGTATTTATATATATATTTAGTGTTATTAATTTACAAATTTAATAAAAGAAAAAAACATTAATATGTTATACTTAGGTTTAAGGTTTAACAACTTTATTAATCCCACTATTAACTATTTCATCAATTTCATCAATTTCTCCGAGACAGTTAGCTCCCTCCAGCACTGATGGCTTTTGGGTCATGTAGTTCTTTTTTAATTGCGTTACACTGTAATCGTATTAAAAGGAAACTACAAAATGGCAATTGAATTTTTTGTCATCTTCCTATTGGTTCCCGTTCCTGTCTGCTTCCGTTAACCATTTGATCCTATACCGTCCCGATCCCGTGATTAAAAGTAAAGAGGACTCCCATCCCGCAGGAATCACATGGTAATCCCGTGACCCTTGGGATTCCTGAAAAATTGTCATCCACTATTGTGAATGTACTGTTAGCTTTTTACAATGTACCTGCTGAAAATGATGTCGGTGACTAAGATTACAGGCATTATAGATGTCTTCTGAGCCACTTATTTGACATTGTCAGTTTTTCATACACGTATAATGCTTTATAGACACTTGTAGCTCCGCCCTCTTTTTTAAAAAAGAGCACACTCTCATTTGAATTTAAAGCGACACAATTTGAATCAAAGCCTAAAAGAGGCAGTTTCAACGAGTTATAACAATTATTTGTGGTGTATTTCGAGCTGAAATTTCACACCCAAACTCAAGGGACATCAGAGACTTATTTTACATCTCACCACGCTGCAAATTTCAGATAGTAGATTTAACTACCTAAGAGTTAAAATGAACACCCCCTTAGAGCTTTTATGGGAACCACTATAAAAGTGTTAAAATAACACTTTTGTAAGAGTGTTAATTATCATACTCCTATAGTGTAAATTATTAACACCACAAAGGATAATATGAACACCACTCAGTGTTATGTGTTAACACTCTTAGGTCAAATTTTTCAAAACAGCACAGAAATAAAAATATATCTTAGGCAACACTTTATTAACTATTTATTAACTATATTGTTTAAGGAAAACAATTCAAAACAGTCACAAACTGTATTTTCACGTATCCAAAAGGAGCAGTTTAATACAGCTTTATTTTCTTTAGTTTTAATGTAACATACTGGAGCTAGTACAAAACAAAATAAAGAGGAAAAATTATGCTTTTTTGTGAGATATTGAACGTGTCTCTATAATGAACTAACGTGTTTATATAAGGATATAGATGTCAAATGTCTATATACAAACATTTTAAGTACTTTTACTCACCAGTTGCTTCTTCTCATTGCTCTTCGTGGCAGAAGAAAACGGCATCTGGAAAAATCCTCCAGGGATATTGCTGCATAAATTCCCGGATGTAGTAGTCAACACTGTATTAGCGTTAGACACATGTAACTCTGTACGACAAGGAGGCGAATCAGCCTCTAACACTGAGAGGGTTCATTTATCTTTATCTAACTCTAGAATTTCAACACTTTACTCTGAATAACGGAAACACTCGAAATTTAACACTGATGAGTTTGCTGTGCAAAAGGGGGCACAATAGGGGTCATATTCAGCTTACACACATCTTGCGTTTCTAGAGTAAAATCAAACATGGTTGCAAGTGTAAAAAGCTTCAGTTTCCTGAGAAGCGTGAATTGATCGGGTGAATATATTGCAAAGATAAAAGCACCTGCCTTATACATAATGCATAAATGCGTGAACAATGGCGTGTACTGTTTTGTCAGCATCAGAAGCTAAACTTTTACCAAAACCTTCATTTGAAAAACAGCACAATAACAAACGTGAAATTGTATCAGGAAAAGCTTTCATCTGTTTTGAGATCTTCTGCTCTGTAGGACTGGTAAAAGCATTGTTTGAATTGTTGATGTGCTTTCTATAGGGCAGAAAGCCAGGCTATTTCTCCTTCTTGGATCCCTTTTCGCCGGCTGTCTGGCTCTTTATGCTTTTAGCCTATCTGGCTGTTAGCTGCGTGCTTTTCCTCGCCGCCAGGTACCACGCTGACTTCCAACGCACACACATCCATTTTCAATATCATAATATTCACAATCCAGCGTTCCTCTTGAGATAACAGTACTCTGTTTTTTTCTTTGTTTGTTTGTTCGGCGTCTGCTATCAGACTGAGTCCTTATGAGTGGTACAACCCATTCCCGTGTTGGCGGGAGCGCAGGGACCTGCTGGAGAATCAGTACACGCTGGGGAATAGCCTGTGGTTTCCGGTTGGTGGCTTCATGCAGCAGGGCTCAGAGATCATGCCACGGGCTCTGTCCACACGCTGCGTCAGCGGCGTCTGGTAAGTGTGACGATCTTTCACAGCTTTTATGAGGCGCGTATCTGCGAGTGTTAAAGACTGGCCTTCACAACAAGTGCCATATCAGTATCTGCACCAGCTGCTTCTGCTAACCTGACCTGAAAACACCCTGGGGGACAGTGCTGTTGTTAATGACTAAAAGTATTGATGAGGCTTTTTAGTTCTCTTAATAAAATTTTGAACGTTTTTAAAAGGTATCTTACTAAAGTACTTTTTGATAAAAAAAATATATATACGTTAAATATATAAAAATAAAATAAAATATATTTTATTACAGATATTTATAGTAAATATACATATTAATCTCTTAATAAAAACTTAATATTAATATTAGATATATTTTGATATTTAAATATTATATACTTTTTATATTAATATTTAAATCTATATAAAGTAAGTACATTTGTTAAAAACACTGAGGAAGTTGCCTGAAATAAAATAATAAAGGAAATCAAAAGAAGGAAAGTAAAAATCTGTTGTTTTTCAGCTTTAAATACATTAAAGTTGGTTTCAAATTACAAAAATATTATTGTAAGTGTACATATATATATATATATATATATATATATATATATATATATATAT